>CAUYSK010125511.1:0-17199 GCA_963575035.1 Avahi laniger
ACCACCCAAATGATGGACATATTTGAAACTCGGACTTAGGGAGGGAGGTGGGGGCAAGGGCAACATATGTAACAGAAACATCTGTACCCCCATAATATGCTGAAATAAATAAAAAAAATTTATGTAAAAAAAAAAAAAAAAGAAAGTGTGAACACAGCAGGGAAATGATATACAACAGCATGTAAGTTGGCTCCTAGAAATGTGGTCTTTATTTTGATGTCTCTTATTGGTTCATCCTGTTTCATGCAAGATGAAATATCAGAGAAGAAAATTGGGTTTGGCTGAGGTTAGACACTTGAGATAGGGGCAGCCACCAAAACAAAAGCAGATCAGGGACTGACTTTGGTTAGAAGATGAGATAACCAAAAGGCATACAGAGTCTGTGCAAAGATGTTAGGTTGGATTCTGCAGGGATTGCCAAGGACACAAAACAAGGGAATCTAGAAAGTGTGTGTAGTAGGTTACATTAATCAGGGTCTCTGGAACCAGTATGACACACACACATAAACATACACACACATACATACACACACACAATGAGATTTATTATAAGGAATTAGTTCACAAAATTATGCATTCTGGCAGGTCCACATCTGAAGGGTGGGTCCAGAGGCTGCAGACACAGGAGAGCCAATGGTGCAATTAAAATCTGCTGGAGAATTCCTTCTTGTTTGAGAAGGGTCAATCTTTTAGTTCTCTCCAGGCCTTCAACTGAGTGGATGAGTCCCACCCACATTACGAAGGGCAATCTGCTTTACTCAAAGTTCACCAATTTAAATTTTAATCTCACTCAAAAAACACCCCCATAGAAGCACCCAGAATAATCTTTGACCAACTCTTTGGACACCGTAGCCCAGCCGAGCGGACACATAAAATTTACCGTCATGTAGGTCCAGGTAATACCTGTTGAAAGAGGGAGTCCTTCCAAGGCTGTTTCATCTGGCTCTAAAGGCAAAGTGGGTCTGTGTTCTGATGAGAACATTTACCTGATCTGAGTGCTTTGTGTTGCATTGGGAATATAAATGGTTGGAGAAGCTTGAAAAGGAGAACCACTCTTCTTTAACCATGTGGAGCTGGGGCCCCTTTTCAGGCTGGCTGGGCTAAAATCAGAGCTTGGCTCCAATATGGAGCCGCACGTTGATCCTACTGCCCTCTTTGTTGAAGGAGAAAGATTCTCTGACACTTTATGTCTGTATCTTGGGCTTCTGTAATGTAAACTATTAGGAAAGAAATACTGAGAAACTTTTATGATCAATATTGAGAATGAAAATATTTATGCTGGGAAGGCTAATTTGATTATGACCTCAGCCCGGGTAAACTCTTAAGCTACCTGCATATCCCTAGCGCATGTGCTTCCTGGATCGCAGCATCTTCATCTCCCCCAAGCTGTGCATCTCAGCGAATGGGACATCTTCAGCACCACAGGAGAGACAACAAAGAGCACCAGGTCCCACTTGCCCTGTGCCTGTCAGGCTGGTCCAAACACACAGCTGCTGCTTGCATCAGAGCCAACTGAGTTTAGGGACGCAGAGGAGGATCAGACACTGGCATTTAGCATCTTCCTTTTATGGTTACCAATGCCATGGCCCCCTGGAAATGGGTCCATTTCAACAGCAGCAGAAGCTCACTTCTATAAGCAATCCTGTTCACACACAACAGAAACAAGTGGAAACAAATGTATGACATTGACAGGCATATCCAGATATATTTTTATAATCATTTAATTTTCTGACTACAAAAGAAATCATGTTCTTAGGAGAAAATATAGAAGAAACAGAAGATAAAAAAGGGGAAAAAATCCAATATTAACCAGTCAGCTAATATTAAACACCTCTTATGTGCCAGGCACTGTGCTTAAAATAACTGCAAGTAAGCTACATATATTCCATGGATTCTATACAGATCCATATATATGAATCTCCATATGGTGTTCTCTCTCCTTGTCTCTCTTTTTCATATAAATAAATCTATTAACAGTGTGTCTGTGTATACACATACATTTTTAATTCAAAATTAAGGAATTGTTTGTATAGTCTAGATATTATTTTTTTCACTTAAAAATGACTTGTGAACACTTTCCCAGGTCATTAATATGAAGTATGTCATTTATTTAATTCTTCTCTTATTGTTAAATATATAGGTTAATTTTAATTTTTGCTGTTATAAAAATGCTATTAATATTATGGTCATTCTGGCACATACATCTCTGCTTATTTTCTTAGGATAAACTCTTATATGTATGTCAGAGCTGGAGTAACTGCAGGCTGTGTCCAGGGATGCTTCATACCTAATGGCATCTCAGGCATCAGGGATGCAAGTGAAATTTAGTTGCCTTCATGAAAATTTTCCAAAGGATGCCTGTCTGGCGCAACTTCCTTGGGCCCTTGGATGTTGTGTTAGCTTTCTATTGTTGCTGTAAAAAATTACCACAAATTTACTGGCTTAAAACAGCACAAATTTATTATCTTAAAGTTCTGGAGGTCAGAAGTCCAAAATGGGTTTTCCTGGGCTCAAATCAAGGTGTTGGCAGGGCTGTGTTCCTTCTGGAGTCTCTAGGGGGAAAAAGTGTTTCCTTGACTTTTTCAACTTTTAGAAGCCACTGCACTCCTTGGCTTGTGGCCCCTTCATTGCCCCAACCTTTCCTTTGTCATCTCAGCTCCTTCTCTGACTCTCCTGTCTCTCTCTTATAAGGACCCTTGTGATGTCATTGGCCCACCCAGATAGTTCAGGATCATCTCCCCATCTCAAGGTCCTTTACTTAGTCACAGCTGCAGAGTCCCTTTTGCCACGTAGGATGGCATAGTCACAGGTCCTTGGGATTAGTTGTGGTCATCTCTGGGGGGACATGATTCTGTCTGTCATGGTTATCATTGTCTCCGCTTCTTTGGTTTTTGGGCCTCCTAACAGGGTTGAGGTTAAAGGAGGGCAGGTGTGTCTGTGGCTGGTGTTATCAGCTAGTTAGAGTGTGAGGGCCTGCAGTGTTTTGACTTGCAACAGCAGGTGCTATTAATGTGCATCTTTCCTGATTTAACATTCTACTAGTATGGGCACCCCTACTTCCAGAATGTTCCTTCACTCTCTTTTCCATAGTTCTGTTCCCACAGGCTAGAATAATAGAAAAATGGAATTGTGAGCCTGAAAAATCAATTATGATAGTCCTGGGGGATAGAAGAGGTGAAACATCAGGGAGAGAAATGAGAGGTGGGGAATAATTCATAATTATAATTTATTTTTTGTTGATACAACTTCTTGTTAGGTCAGTTTTTCCCAAAATATAAAAATATATTTTTCACATGGAGAATCCTGGTTTTTAAATATTATCATATTCTGATCCTGTAGCATGTTTTACCCAGACATGCAAAGTATATTATTTGCAAAAGCAGTAAAAAATCATCTATAGAGAAGGTATGTTTAAATACTAGTGTTTGAAAATCATAATGGAATGGATTGAATGTTTGTGTTCCCTTCAAATTTATGTGTTGAAATCCTCACCTCCAAGACGATGGTGTTAGGACAATGGGGCCTTTGAGAGGGGATGAGTGCCCTTGTAGGAAAACACCCAGAGAGCCCACTCCCTCCTTCTCAGCCATGTGAGGACACAGCTGGAAGGGATCATCTATGAATTGAGAAACAGCCCTCACCAGGCACCAAATCAGCTGGCACCTTGATCTTGGACTTCCAGCCTCCAGAATTGTAAGACATAAATGTTTGTTGTTTAAGTCACCAGTCTGTGGTATTCTGTTATAGCAGCCCGAAACGACTAAGACACGTACATAAATCAATATCAAGATAGCACTTTTTTTTCCAGCATATGGTTCTTTTCTGGTTGTAATTTGGAAATATAATATCTGCCATGTATGTGTGGACACTCACCCAGAGAGTGGAACCAAATTAGAGGAGAAACCAAACCAGATGGTGATAATGCTGATTTCATTTTGAACAATTACGTATCTTCAAAGTGAAATATCAGGCGAGTCCATACAATTTATTCTTGTTTAACAGTGAATGACTGTCTTTTGTCTGTGTCGTAAGACAAACTGATCATGGTCTCCTTCCCAGTTACCCTAATAATTGAGATTTGTCTTGTGATATCAGCCATCGGTAATCTTATTTACAAACATTTCCCACTTGGAAGCTAGCGATGGCACAGGAAATGTTACACAAATGTTATATGAGGAAGTTTGACAATGCAGAAAAATGGTCCTATTGTCAATCTCTTGGAGATCATTGGAAGTTTACAAAGAATCAACTGAGGGAATGAGAGACATAGTCTCTCCCTATGTCCCTGAGAACATAAACAGCATTCTAGTTTACTTTCATTCTGCAGAAAATACAAAAAGATCATTCCCTTTTTCCATATGTAGTCTGGGATAGTCTTAGAAGTCTAGAATAAATGAAGAAAATGAGAAATGTGATTACTGTAGTTAATATGTTAAGTGTCCCACAGAAAATTTTGATTTTGTTACTGTTTAGAAGTGAAACTCACTATATTAAGCAGGGATTTAATATCTGTGAATTAAAAATTAATTTTCAATATGAAATTCAATCTATATTATTTATTCAAATAGATAAAATACATAAGTCAGAAATGGTATCCTGACAAAAAACAGAGGATATAGTTTTGGAAATTATTACAGGTTATTTTTCAACTCTGTATTTTCTTTAACTTTGAGAAAATATTACATTAAAGAGTGTATTTTTTTTTTGGTGGAGTATAGAGCAAAGTTGTCTAAAATAATTTCACCTGTCTCTTCTACAAATGGAAAATAACTGTAAAAATGTTGGCTTTTAATTTGTTTCTGACCTCTGGATAACAATGACTTTTAGCTTCTCAACTGGGAGACCTGGTTTTTGTGTTTGTGTAGTCTTCAATTTACAATGAGTTATGATCGAAAAGGTTGCTTATAAATCAGTTGTTTTGAGCTGAGAGTTTTGTTTACTAACCGTGGTTGGATTTAGCAGGCCAGTCTATTAAGGTAGCAGGTGCCGTTGAGTACTTTTGGAGGTACCCTGTAAGAGAGGGTACCTCCCTTTAGAGATAGCTCCAGGTGAAGGAGATGCTGCCTGACTGCTGTTACCCTCATTATCCTGTACATTGTTCCCCTAATTCCTAACCACAGAGGAGTCCCTGACTCCAGCGCTTGGCCTCTGCATCCACCTCTGTCTGGGCTCCTCTTCCTGGTGGCTCATGGTCTTCCCAGCGACCTCCAGCTTCAACTTTGATGGGACCTGGAGCTTTGCATATCAGATTATTGGGTGAACCCAAAAGTGCTTTTGGTTAACAACCTACACCACTCGGCTTTTATTTTGCTACTTCCCACTGTCTTGGTTGGGACAAAAAGCCTATTTAACACATGATATATATGATTTAGAGGAGAAACCAGAACCACGTAACCCAGAGAGACTAGAAGAAAATCAAATTGAAGTCTTCTCCCACAGATGAGGAAGTTTCCAGTATACCAGGAGTTATACTCACTGGTTTGAAAGTTCATTTAATATTCAAAACGAATTTATAGGCAAGCTTTATGTTGTAAATTACTTCCATTTTGCAGCTCAAGAAACTGAGGAGATAAAGTAACTTGCTCAGCTCCCAAATAACGGACATGGGATTTGAACCCGGGTCCTAACTATGCTTTTAATCACGACCACCAATTAGCACTTTCCTGTTCCAGCCATTATTCTAAATCCTCCACGTATTTGAACTCATTTAGTTCTTCCAATAAATCTGTAAAGTGGATGCTGTTATTATCATCACCGTCATCCACATTTCAAAGATAAGAAAATGAGGCATAGGAAGGTTCAATCATTGCCCAAAGCCAATGGGCACAGCTAGCAAATGGCAGAGGCAGATGGCTCAAAAGCCTGTGCTCACAACCCCTCTGTACATTGACTCTCAGTGCCTAACACTTAGCATGTTCTAAATGGTTTACCTGTATTAACTCATGATTCTTCTGTGCTTCTCTACCTGTGAAGCCATCTTATTCAGCTCAGGCTGCTGTAACAAAAATACCACAGATAGGGTGATTTAAACAACAGACTTTAGTTTCTCACAATTCTCAAGTTTGGAAGTCCATCATCGGGGTGCCAGCATGGTGGCAGAGAAAGAGAGAGAGAGAGAGAGAGAGAGAGAGAGAGAGAGGGAGAAAGAGAGAGAGAGGGAGATAAGAAACAAGCTCTCTTGTGTCTCCTCTTAAAGGCACTAATCCCATTCATGGGGGCTCTACTCTGATGACCTAATCACCTCCCTGAGGCCTTGTCTCCAAATACCATCACATAGGGGGTTAGTTAGGGTTTCAGCATCTGAATTTGGGGGGAATGTTAATGTTCAGTCTGCAGCACTAACTGTATTACATGACTGGGATTTAGGTAGGGTGACCAAACATTCTGGTTTGCTCTAGACTAAGAGGGACATTCAGTGCTAAAACTGGGAAAGTCTGGGGGCAAATCAGGACACAGTTGGTCACCTCAGATGAGCAGGGACTAAAAGTCACCTTTCTTGTCTTCAATCTGGTGATGTTTTCTCTACATCATATAATTTCACTCTTCAGAGGACACTCATACTTGTCCTATGAGTGAGTTGTGTGTATGTGTGTGTGTGTGTTGTTCCACTTGCTAGGAATCCTTGTGCTTCCCTCCTCCACTTCAGGGCTCACATGAGCCACTTTCTCACGATGGTCATGATCGAAGGAACCTTAATAAAGAATACCATGTCACCATGTCAGGTACTTAAAGGACCCAAAGCCTTTAGTGGGCCCACCATGAATCCAAGGACCACAAATATTAATTCTTGGCAAACTGCATTTCCTAGTATTCAGCTAGAATGGTATCCAGGGGCAGTAAGTCTCTATTGCCTCCACCCTTTCCCAATCCTTTCAACCTATGAGCCAGCTCTAGCTAAAGGTTCCAGATCCATGACAAGAGGTGGAACAAGTGTACTCTTTGCTTGACCTTTTAAGGCTGCCCCTTATTTAGTTTCTCCAAGCCACCTTCTGGGGCAGACAGGCCTTCAGGCAGTAACCAGACAGAAATATGGGGATCAAATGCACACATGTTCTCTTCAAGAGGAACCTTCCTCTCCCGTCAGCAGGGAGGCCATGGATGTGTATGTGCCCCTATAGAGCCCCAGTGCCAGGGTTTGGAGAACCTATTATGTTGCATTCAATTTTCCTTTAACTTCTAGAGGCCTAGAAAAGAAAGATACTTTTCTACTTTCTACCTTTGTGATAAAAATGCATTAAAAGAAGGTATTAAAAGAAACTAGCTAACAACAGGAAAAATTAATACCAACTGAAATTCCCACAGGGTCCATCTTTGGGTATGTCTTCAGATTACTTACAGAGTCTGGAGGGAATCTGACAGCATCTAAATTCCTAGCTGGTATTTATAACTCCCCGCCCCGGGGCAGATATAATTAATTCTGCCACATTGTTGCCATGAAGATAGAGACCACTTGGCAACTCACTTGTGTGGTCCGACCACTGCTGTCTGCAGGGCTTGGCCAGCAGGCTTCCCACATTGTTTACTTGTAGACAAGAAGCTAAGTTGTGAGGCCAACGAGGGCAGTGACAAACTGGAGGTGATCTGGATGACTTATGGAGAAGGGGTGTGTACACCCGTGGCTGGATTCACATGTACTCTGTCCTTTTTACACAGTGCCCAATTGACAGGGGCCACTGGGGGCGAGAGCCAGGATGTCCACTGACTTGGCTCTCCACGTGACCAAGGAACCTTGAGCAAGTCAACATGTTCTCAGAATGCTCAGTGTCTGTTCCAAAAGCAGAGTTTTTTTTGAACCAGGTCAGTCTGGTGCAACATGTTCACTGAGTAATCCCATCTGTGAACTGTTTTTTTAATGTTCTATGGACTGTGGCTATTATTCTCAAAAATAAACTTAATTGAAGATGAAGTGATGGATGCAACAGTGAAATCTGAATATAAAAAGGATAGCTTCAGAATGAACAATTTTAAATATGTCTGTATGCACCGAAATTTGTTGGTTACATTTTTCATTACTGAATTGTTAGCTATATATTTATTTTCTGCTTTATGGGTTTGGATGATCCTATTTAAAAAAATAAATAAGCAAAACCTCTATTTTATTAGTCTGATATTTCTGTGGCCAGATGGTACCAGTTCACTCCCGGCTGAGCTGCCGCTGCCTGACCACACACCATGCTGACGAGTAAGACGAAAGATCCTCTTGTGTGGAATGAAACTGTCGAATATCTCAAAGAATTTTCTTCTGGAAGTAGAACTGCTGCTGATAAATGTGATATTGAGCAACAGCGGAACAGATTTTTCCTTACAGTAAATGTGTAATCTAATTTCCCCCTATTCTTAGACTTCTGGTATTATCTCATTGTCCCTAAATGTGGAAACATCCTTGGAACTGTATTAACTTATAAAGTGAGGCATCGGAAGCCAAAGCAATGAAAAGCAATGACTTAGAAATGACAAAGGCTAAATGGGGACTTGCTGGTTTTATTATCTTTGTATATCCTCAGTTTGCCAATTTTTTTTTCCTGGGATTCTTTTAATGATAGAGTATAGGGCTTTGATAGCACACAGATAATGCCAATTCGGTTGAAAAAATCCTGGCAACAGAATACCCTCAACACACTTTTGGGGACATGATTAGAATCATTATACAGCTCTATGGACAGCTGTGGGAAGGGAGACAATTTGATGTCAGGGCTAAGACAATGGACTCTTTTTGTGAAAAGTGCTGTGAACACAAACTCTCAATGTTCACAGTGATACATTAGCATATCTTGGGCTCAGCAACCGTATTTTCTGAACCCCAGTATCAGAATGCATGGGGATCATCTGAGTAATTTGGATACAGGGTCATGAGGCCTAGCATAGCAGCTGTTTCAGCTCTCTAATTCTCATTCATAAACCTCCCTCTTGTCAATATTGCCTGGGAAGTTGGGGAATTTACATTTTCCAGTCATTATAAGATGCATTGAAGTTACCATGAATTTCTTCGGTTCACGGCTCTGTATGGTGGGAGAATTGGAGAGTAGACATGGAAGGAATGTTCCAGATCGCACTTGCCAACTCTGGCTGAACATTTCTCATATGTTTCAGAAGGGATAGATTCCCTGTGTTAGGTGCATTTGGGAACTGCTTGCACCCAGGGCCAAAGGAAGATTCTTAAGGGAGGATACGAAGAATTTGTAACTTTCTTCTTAGGTATAATTGTAACCTAAATATTTTATATATAATTATAACTTTGATTTTCTTATGTCCTACAAGTTTGTATGAGATGATATTATTTTTAATGAATCATTGGTCTCATTTGCTGACCTAGAGTAACATCAGTAAGAGTCCTCAGGATCATCTCACATGTAAACACATTTGCTCAAATTCTTCTATTTTGCCCTGTGGGAATGTCCTGAAAACCATTTGAGACAGGTGTTTTGGCCTTGCTAATTTTACATGTGCTCTGATAAAATGCTGCACCCTTGTGAGATCTTATTAATGTTATGTAGCAGGGTTCCTGGCTGATCCTAGGAGGTGTTTTAGTCTGTTTTCTGTTGCTATAACTGAATACCTGAGATGACTGGGTAATATGTAAAGAAAAGAAATTTATTTCTGACAGTTGTGGAGGCTGGGAAGGCCAAGGTAGTGGGGCTGCATCTGGTGGCAGCCTTCTTACTGGCCTTCTTGCTCTCTGCAGAGTCCTGAGGCAGCAAAGTGCATCTCATGGTGACACTTCACAAGAGAGAGACAACCCAGCTTCTATAACAGAACCACTCACGGTGTAACTAACCCATTCCTGTAACAACCCATTAATTCATTAATCTGTTAATCTACTAATCCATGAATACATTAATCCATTGTGTGGACAGAGCCCTCATGACCCAATCACCTTTTAAGGTCCCACCTTTTAATACTGTTACATTGGGGATTGAGTTTCAGCAAGAGTTTTGAAGGGGACAAACATTCGAACCATAGAAGGTGGGGACTGGGTGTGTGGGGTTAGTGGCACTTGCAGGGTGGGCTGGTGAGAATGTCCAATTTTGTTCATTTTCCTGTCTTCCTTTCCCCTTCCCCTGCTTCCTCATTATGTAAAAATATCCACCTTTAGCTAAAACAAAGGCCCCCATATTTCTCAACTCTTGTATATTGATTTCTAGGAAAACGCTGTTTTCACACAACAATCTCCACTTATATTCTTTTACTTGTGTTTCAAAGCCCTGTAAAGTATAATTGTTTCCAAATCAACAGAGGAGGAAAATAGGTTCAGAAGTGGCAAATAACTTGGGGAAGGTCAAACAGCTAATATAAGACAGGGATAAAAATTTCACCTAAGTTATTTTGACTCCCAATCAGTGCTCTTGTGGTCAGAGTTGGAGTCCTGAGCCAGGCTGGGAAGCATTTTGAGTAGTCCTGGTCTCATGGAATTCTCCAGTCAGGTCAGATAGATGCTACCTCTTTCATTTTTTGTAACTCAGGCCCTGACAGGGATACTAGAAGAGACAACTGGTGCTTAAAATAATAAGCAGTGCTCAACATAGAAACAAATCCTTCTTTACAGTGTATGCATTAATAAATATGTGAAGAAAACATGATTGGATAATCTTAACATGAAAGAAGGGCATGGGAACCTAACTGTGCATCATAGACTCAATTCCTGAAGTTGTTCTTCTAAACCCAACCATCAACAACTTTTCGTTTTTCTTTCTGCCTATATTCAGTTAGTTCCGTGGGAGTGAGATGGACTGAGAGAAGGATGGCTCTTCTTGTTTCTGATTAGCACAAAAACGTGTCCTTGTTATAGGAACAGTGATCCTTCAGGCTGTTTGTTTAACCTCTGCCAAAATTCACTGTCTCTCTCTAGATTCATAAATGATGTTCTTGAGTCAGGAAATGTATCACATGCTGTGGTTGTCTATGCAAAAGTTTAAAAAAAAAAACAAGAAGCATTTTAGGAAAGGAATAAGACAATTTCTGTCATCTAATCAGACAAATAGTAGCCACTGACTGAAGGGAAAAATAATCAGGCAAGCTTAGCTGACAAAAGAGCCCCAAAGTAGGAAAAAAAGAAAATATTTTCACTGCGGACTTGACTAGAAAATAATTATGAATACTGTTTCTTTCCGGGAGCCATGTAGCAGCACCCTACATACCCGGTGTGATTTATGGGCTGGTTGCAAACCTCAAGGTACACCCACAATTAACATATAAGCTCATTTTAATTTGGTTTACGGCACCCTCTTTGCTTTCACCTTTATTTTCTTGAAATCACTGGATAATGTCTTTGATGTGTGAAGGGAAGACATTAAAATTATTTTGGCACTAAATTATGCACAGATGATACATCTCTAGTAAACACTCAGGTCTTTCTCTCGATTACCTACTGCATACAGTAGGCAAGCACACTGTTAAAAGGATAATATGAACAACTAGGACCTTTCCATTTGGGGTAGAATAATTCAGCAAAAACAGTGAAGACACAGCTGTCGTGGATATTTATGATGCTGTGACATGTTTGAAAATGTATTACACTGAAATTTTGTGGCATACACAAATATCTGCCTGCTCTTTTGCCTGGAGTAACTGATATGTGTTATGGAAACAGGCACATGTGTTCATGACACCTGTTTGGTGCTTGGAGTGTGCAGGGGGGGAGCTCAGAACTCCATTTCTTGTCAAGACACACAAAAAACGTGTTGTAGATAAAAATGGGAAAGCCTGCCTTGGTGGCATGGATTTCATTTTACATGGGCTGCACAAGGAGCGATGACTAAATTGGCTAATGGTGAGCACGGAGTGGCTGTCAGCTCAGTGACTTTTGTGCACATTTCCTCTTTGTGTGCATAATGATGCACAGACTTCTGCTTTTCTGGGACTCATTCAAGCATTCTGTAAGTGAAGTTCCAATGAGCTGGAACCTCTTCCTTCAGCAGATGCTTCTGCAAATTGTTTTTCTGCTGCCACCACGCCGCAAGGTTGTTCTAACTCAATAGACAACTTAACTGTCTGAAGGGCTTTTATGTCTCCCCTACGTTGCTGTGCATTCTCCTGCTCTCGTTTAAGGCAGAGTTTGGGTCACCTTTACAGTCGGAGAGGATAATCATGCTCAACTATGCTTTTCTCACTTTGTTCCTACCTCATCATTAATGGTTCACCCTCTGGTACTCTCAGAGACTAAATTGATAGTGCAGGTTTCCCCCTCTAGAGATTGATCGAACTAGAATCCACTTTCTATTTTTAAATGAGATGTGTTATTGGAAACTGTCCTAAGTGACACTGCAAAGCTGCCTAATTGTAAAATCACCCTGTATTTATTTTTTTGACATATGATTCTTAACCATTGTTATAAAGATTCTGTTGATGGAGTAATTGAGTTTTTCTCTGTTTTTCAGATCTCTTTTATGTCTGTTAAATCAAAGGTACCTTTTGAACTGCATTTTTCTGTTGTATAATGCATGTATAATGCATGGCTGAATTAAAAGAATAGTGCTTAAGGAAGTTGATATTACTCCATTGGTTATCCCTGGAGAGTGGGGACCAAATGTGGTGAAGTAGGGAGTTTTATTTTCTATTTCATAAGCTTCTGTGTCGTTCATTTGCCTTTTTACTGCAAGCAGATGTCACATTTCTAATGACAAATAAAGGAAATGTTTTCACAGTGAGGACAAGCGGTAGCACAGACGGTTAGATTGGTAATCCAGATCAGTTATGCATCTCAAGTATCAGTCTCCTTTGAGCTATAACTTAATTGAATCAAAGTCTAATTCAGTTTTGCCACTTGCTTTCTGAAGGCCCTAACTCCTCTGTGATAGAATGGTTGTGAGATCTACTGGGAATTACTTTTTTGAGTACAAAACTTTAGGGAGTGGAAAAGAGCCATTCTTGCATCTGAATGCATTTGTTGCACATTTTCAGAAAGGAATTTGAAAATATTGAATATCTAAGGTTCCTTTTGCTAGTGTTTGAGTGATCGTTAAATTACAACCCACTTGAAATCTTTAAATTTGCTATTGCTGTTTAATATTTATGTACTTCTGCAGTGCTGGCTATTATGCTCAATAAAAAAATGAATATATGAGGAGATACAAAGGATCACCATGAGGATGACCCTACCTTGAAGGAAGGACAAAACAAGAAAAAACAAAACCAACAAACTTAACTAATAAGAGACTCTAGTTCAATCTTTGTACAAATTGTCTTCCAAACATTTTAGTCAAAACATTTTTAGTACAACCATATAGATGGGAAGAATGCAAGTCATTAAGAGGCAGTGAATATTCTGAAAAATGTTTGATTCAATGACTGTGTCGATTAGACTCTTTTGGTTCGAAGTGATAGAAACTAACTGATCCTGCTGAAGTCATGTGTTCATCCCTGCCAGGGAGATGGAGGTCATTGACTGACCAGTTTGGATCCTGTACCCCAGTGGTGGGGGATAGGCCTGAGAATGAGCAACCCAACCAGCACAACTTGGAGTGGAGGAGGGTTTTCTAAAAAATGCCATTGGATGGACAAACCACAGTGCCTGCCAGGGAGGAACACTTGCCTAGGATCTGGTAAATTTATCAGTATCTAGGGAGACTGCCTAAAGGGAATTACATTTAGGCCTTTGATAATTAAGTGGATATATATTCTGTTAACTTTCAGTTCTAGCTAAGCACTTGTAAAAAAAATCACTTAGTCATAAATCATTTAGAAAACCAAATCAGTTGCTCAAATGGGTTCATGTTTACAACTTTGTTGGAAATGCATAAACTACATTTGGATCATCTTAATGACCATTGTCTTGAAAATCCTTTTTGCCCACCTAATTCAATGAAACATCCCTATCTAAACTACCTTATTTCATTGCATGTAAAAAGTTATTTATTCTCTTTGTTCTGTTTTTTAATTTTTAATTTTTCTTATTCTGGTTGTTTTGGATTTGGAAACCTAATTTCAGCCACACCTTCACCTTTATTTCATAACATGCTTCATGCATGCTCCCAATTCCTAAGAGTTTCTGAGGCTTAGTGATATAAATTAGCAATAATAATAAGTTTTTTAGTATCTGAGTTCCTCTTTAAATTAGCTAGCCATTTTAATATGCTTTTATTATACTTGTTGTGGTTATTTCAGAAATTAAAGTATGCGTCCCTGACATTTTAGAGACTACTATAAATTATGCTCTTGTCTGTATTTTTTATCCTTTAATCTTTATGTATGCAATGAGAATATTTTATTTAAACCTACTTTACTTTTCACTAGTATTCTCTTATGCTAGATCTATTCTGCTCTTAAACCTATTTAATTCCTTATTTCAGTTATTGTATTTTTCAATACTAGAATTTTTATTTGACTGTTTATTTTAAATAAATTTCTGTTTTCCAGTGAAACTATGCTTTTTGCCATCTATTTCACTGAACACATTCCTCATAGTTATTTTAAAATCCATATCTAATAACTTTGTGTCTATTTCTCTTATCTACTGTTTTCTTGATTTTTAATAATTTTTATGGAATGCAAATATTGTGTATAAAACATTTAAGAGCCACCAGATGATTTATTCCTCTAGAAAGGATTTAATTTTCTTCTGGTAGACAGCTGTAGAAGTGGTAGATAACTTTGATCCAATCAGGGGCTGAGATGATTTAGGATGTTTCCGTCTTTATGAGGTCTGCTCTATTTCCAGTTTGCGTTTGCTCCTGGAACATGGCCCAGGGTGTCTATCAGGGCTTGCCTTGAACTCTAGTTTTTGTTTTCCCAACACTACAAGGCTGCTGAAACATTTTTTTTTTTTTAGTCTTTTGCTTGCTGCTTTCTGTTTAGCTTCTCAGACTAGAAGAATATTGGACTAAATCCTCTGTAAGTCTCCTTTTTTTTTTTAAAGATCTTCCACTAAAAAACCTTGTTTGTCTTGCTAATTTTGAATTCCTGTCTTTGTTTCCCCTGCTCCTTGAGACCACTGCAAGGCCTTCACAGTGACTTTCTGCCTGGTTTTCAGCCTTTCATTTGATGCTTATAATTAACACGTGTTTTAAAAGAAGAGGACCAAAGAAAGATTATTTCATCATCATATTTTTTTTCTTTCCTTTGGTCCCTTGATTTACTGGTTACTCTGCAGTGTCTTCCAGCAGCACTTAAAAAATTATCCTTACAGTGTTCATACTGGGAGAGTTGGTGGTTAACTGGGGACATATGAATGAGTTCTCTGGGTTTCCCTAATTGTTTATATCTGTGGATCTCTTCTCTTAAACTCCTAGTTTCTTGGGGGAGAAATCCTCTAGTCTCCTGCCAGGGGGCACAAGCCTGGCTACTCCAGATGTGAGGAATAGAGGGCAGCACCCCAGGGTTGAGTTTGTAGACTTCCTGCAACCCCCTGTTTCTGGCATGGAAACCATGCAGCCTATTGCTACATTTTCTGCACAAAATAAACTTCTAATCTTCCAGACATTCAGGAGGGCATCCACAGAGTCTTGCTCTCTGCTCCTTGGGAAAACTTTCCACCAATGCCCCTAATTTCAGCCACACCCTCATCTCTGCTGGTAGGCTGGGTGAATCAGCCTGTGCTGGACACACCCACTGGTGAGTGGAGTGTCAGGTCTCTCTGGCCTGTCAGGTCAAGTGGCTCTCCAGCTTCTGTCATTTTATGGCTTCAGTCTCCTCTTGTATATCTTTCTGAACATGTGAATTGGTGTATATTTCTGCTATCTACTTACTGTCCTGTTAGTGGGATTTCAGAAGGAAACTATGTTAATGTGTGTGTTCAAACTGCCATGTTTTCCTGGAGGTTTATGGTACTCTTAAATATTTCTTTAAGGATTAAGAGATGTGATAGCTTCACCATGCAAAAATATTTACCCAAGTTGCCAACCCAGAAAAGCTTTCCTAGACATAGGTTTTAATTACTGACTTATTGGTGCCAGAAATCTAAACATTGTATATTTTTGACTATGTGTTCATAAGAGTATAATTTCACATAACAAGTCAACCCCAGGGATCATTTTATGGGGCTTGGGGGTGAAATATGGAATATTACATAAAAATGATTTTATTGGAATATTAAGGAAAAAATATTTTTGCATGCTATCTAGGACAACAACATGTTTTAACTCAGCTTCTTTAGTAATAAAATACCAACTCCCCAAACCAACCCAAAATGAAACTTCTGACTGTGTCCTGGTGTGAGTTTATTACACAGAGTCTGATCATTGTTTGAAACAGCATCATTTGTTGTTAGAATCTTAATTTGACCTGGCAGAGAGTGTCACCGATCTTCAAAGCAGAAGAAGGTATAGTGTGTACATTGATGATGTGTTGAGGGAAAGAGGACTAGCAAGTTTCCTCTGTTTGAAGGAATTCAGATTCTCTAGAAATTCAAACTGGAAATAGCCATGACACTGATAATGCATTTTCTATCATGCAGGAGAAGATTGGGCTCTTATCTGGACTGTGGTATCAGGGAAAGAGTTATGATTCCTCTACTAGGAAAGGGCTGCAGAGGATCAGCTCAGGGACACACAGGAACTTGGAACTTGGAACTTGGTTGAAGTTATTTATCTCAGAAAGGAAAGGAAGAGCCTGCTAAAACAAATGACTGTCTACCAAATATTGGAGGAGGCGAGGATGCTCAGATGGCTAGGACCCAGGTCAAACCTCAAAAAACTCACCATCCCCTTCACAGAGGGGTTTGACCTTCTTCCTTGCTCTGCTATCTTATTATATCCAAGAAATCTTTCATCAAGTATTCACTTTTCATTGAACGTAGATTGATTGCTAAGTAATTCCTTTCTATTCTTAGAACCTGTAACATTCTACCTCTCTTTATATTGAAATCACATGGCTTTGTGTCCCTTCTTCTAATATTTATTTTATTTTATTTTATATTTTTTTTATTTCAGCATAATATGAGGGTACAGATGTTTAGGTTACGTGTGTTGCCCTTCCCCCCCTCCCCCCCTCAGTCCAGGTTTCAAATATGTCCATCCCATTGCGTGGTACACATTGCACTCTTTGTGTACACATATACCCGTCCCCTCCTCCCTCCTCCCCCTTCCCCCCTGCCCAATATCTAATAGATGCAATTCTTACATATGCCCTTATGTGTTGATCCGTTAATACCAATTTGATGGTGAGTACATGTGGTGCTTATTTTTCCATTCTTGGGATACCTCGCTTAGTAGAATGCATTCCAGCCTTTTCCAGGAGTATATAAGAGGTGCTATGTCGCCATTGTTT
>CAUYSK010125512.1:0-24994 GCA_963575035.1 Avahi laniger
GCTCCAGAAACCACATTTGCCTCCATCCCCTGGTCACTGCGTGCATGCACCAGCCCTGTTAATGCTGCCTTTGCAGTCCAAGAGGGCATTGATTCTTCTTTAAATGCCCTGAAAGGCAGGTCCTCTGGAGAAACTGGACATTTGCAGCCCGGACGCCCTTTTTTGTGATTTGAATAACAATTTCATTTTTCCAGGTGACGGATTTTGACTCTCCTGGGTGGGTTTTCCTGCAGTGAGGCCAGCCCACTGTGTTAGGAGGTGGGAAACTTGTTGTTAGTTTGGGCCGCTCTGGGGAATGAGCCTTTCCTCTTCTCGTGACCCCTAGGTCAGTCCAGCCCCCAGCTGCTCCTGAGATGGGAAAAGGGGTCTCCTCCTAGGGGGTGGGTTTCCTGGGAGCCAGTCCCCAGTGCTGAGTCATCATTAACACCTGTTCCTTGTCCCCCAGGTGTCTCCTGTGTCTTCCCTGTGGGTTTCCACGAGCCCCGTCCTGCACACCCAGAACAAGGAGGCTGTGGAGACCCTGCCTTTGGTGATGACTGTGACTTTCACTGTCCACTTCCGTGACAACTCTGGAGACATCTTCCAATCTCACAATTCGGTCCTCAACTTTGCCACTAACAGGTTGTGTGTGGGTGATGCTCATTTATCCTGCAAAGGTCTACCTCAGCGGTACCCGGACCTGATTGATAGAAATGACTGGAGGTGGCACAGAGAGGCTGGTGCCATCCAAGGAAGATGGCCTGCCACACCACACCACGCCCCGCAGGGCACAGAGTGGGGGCACCACTGTCCTAGGGGGCTGCAGCCCAGCTCAGAGAAGACACATCAGCATCGGTTCCAGGAGGAAGGAGTAGGGTGTGGGCTGGGGCTCCAGGGAGTGCTCCCAAGGGCCAGAAGATTGTGTCCAGTTGTTGGTGACCCTTCCAACCTGGGCTTTCCACAGGCCCTGAGACAGCTGGGTTCCAGGGACAGGTTTAGGGCATTGCCTTATGGGAAGAACTGGGGTTTGGGGTCAGGTTTGCTGCTAGCCTCTGCCCTTTGTGGGGCCTGTGAGCGTGGGCAAGGCAGGTCAACTTCCGAGCCTGTTTCCGTACCTGTCATGTAAGGAATGTGGCCCAGTCCCCAGGGCCTTCAACTGAGGGGGTGGTCGTGAGGCCCTTTGGCATCTGCAGAGCTCCGTACTGGCAGTAGTGGCCCTTTGTCACCGTGGGACCCCTCAGTACACTGTAGCAGTCCCTGTGCCCTCTTGTGGCAGGAGTCCCTCCTAGAAACCCAGTCAGGGCTCAGGGTCAGAAGGGAGTGGAGGTGAAGGAAGCAGCCAGAGAGAGACCCCAGTCCTCACCCACCCAGGCCGAGCTCCTGCACCAAAGTGGCCAAAGCTGACGCTGACCCAGCACGTGCCGTGCGCCAGGCGCCGTGCCAGGTGCTTCACCCCCGCCGACTTCACTCCGCCTCACGCCAGGCATGCAGCACAGTGGAGGAACTGGGCAGAGGCTGTGTTCCTTGTTCTGGTTCCACTGCTAGATGTGACCTGTGCCTTCCTAGCACGTCCGGTTCTCTGCTGGGAAGAGGGTCAAGAAGCTTTCTGTGGACCATGTTGCTCCCCGGCCTCGGCTTTCCCTGCCGGAGTGTGGGGATGATGATGCTGGCAGTTCTGGCCGAGCGCTGTGGGCTCCGTCAGGACAGACGACTGAGCAGGTCCGGCTTGCTCTCCCTGCCCTGGGTGGGGGGCTCTGTCCTCTGGGGCAGCCACTTGGTAAACTCTAGTTGGAACCACATCTGGGACCTCAGCAAAAATCTTCGCTCAGCAGAGAACCTAGACTGCATGTCTCTCTCTGGAGTTGGGGGTTTCTTTCTGGAGACTGAGAGCCCCCCTCTTTCTCCTGTGCCTAGAGACGACTTTGTGCACATTGGGAAAGGTCCCACCGACAACACCTGGGTTGCCCGCACAGTCAGCGTGTGCGTGACACTGCTCTGAGTGTGGGACACGGAACACCTCGGCCTCTCCAACTTCGTCCCACTGCCAGCCTGCAGGCCATCTCCCCAGGGCTGTCTGGAGCCTTCTTGGTGAGGGATGTCCTCCACCAAGTGGCCATTGTTCTGGTCAGCCTGGAAGGGAGGGGAGATCCTGACCCAGGGAGACCTGTGGAGCGATCGGCATTTGCAATCGCAGGGGCCCTGGGCAGGTGCTCAGTGCCTGTCACTGCTGGAATCCAGCAGTCGAACCTAATAGTTTGCATAGTTAGTGCTGGGGCTCTGCGGGTTGGGCCAGCCAGCTGCAGAAGATGCACCCTGTGACTGTGACAATAAATCTGTGCTGTCCTCGAAAGAGCCTGTGAGAGCAGTCAGGGAGAGGACGGCATGGGCTAAGGTATGAGGGGTTCAAAGGAAGAGCCTGGGGAGCTATAGCGGACGGTGTGGGGCAAGTGGGGTCTGGCTTTGTGATCAGATCATGAAATGCATTGGATTCTGGGCAGTTCAGTGCAGGTTAAGAGTGTGGACTTTGGAGCCAGGCTGCCTGGGTCAGATCCCAGCTCCGCCACCAGGAGGCTGTGTGACCTTGGTAAAGTTAGCGAACCCTTCTCTGCCTATTTCCTTGCCTGTAAAATGGAGATAATAGTGTGAAGATTAAATGAGTTAATGTATGGAGCTCTTAGAATGGTACTTCACACATAGCACATGCTCAGTAGATATCTGCTGCTGTTGCTATTCCAGGGTAAAGAGGTTGAAACTTACTAAGCTAGACTTCCTGTATTTTATTTTTAAGCAAAGTGTGATATAAATGAGGGGTGTGTTTGGAAGGTTACCAGGCACCAGATGGAGCTGGGGAGAAAGGGAGTCAGCCCTGCTCGACCTGCAGCCTAGTGTCAGGTTGTGGTATCTGCCATTTATTCTCCCTCATTCTGGGCCAGGCTGGCTGGGTCCTGAGATGCAGAGCTGGCCTTGACATACTTCCTCTCACAGAAGTGACACTCAAAGGAGGATCTTGTGATTAGAGGATTCCGAGACACTGAGGGGGACTGCTGGTCACAGAGAGGGTGTCCTAGCTGGGCTGGGGGGCCCTGAAGGAGGTGACCTTTCACCTGGGCTCTGGAGGATGCATAGGAGTTCCCCAATTAGAAAGGGAATAGTAACATGAGTGTGTGAGTGGGAGAGGTGACAAGGAGGGACACCCTTGTCTCCGTAGGCCAGTACCTCTGCTCAGTCACCATGCACAGGCTGACAGACGTGCAGCTGAAGCACCTAAGCATTAGGAAGACAGCTCTGGTGGTCTCTGTCTCTCTCCCACCAGCCACTTCTCTGCAGAACAGATCGGGGCCGGGGTGCCCTTTAGCCCAGCTCTTTACACCGACCCGACTGAAATCCTTTTGAGCAACCACTGCACCAGCTCCAAGGTCAAAGTCTTTGGTGCCCTGGAGGTTCTGGAGAACTTGGAGGAGAGTGGCATCCATGTGCCTCCCATCAGGCTTGCGTCAGGGGCAGCGGGAAGGGGGGAAATGACGTGGACATCCTGGGCCACCTCTCTTTAAAATTAAGACTGCCAATTAGAAATGTTTAATAAAATGAAATACTCTCACCCTTTTCCTTTTTCCTCCGGGACAGAGACACCCCTGCTACATGTTCATGCAGAAATGGGCCCCTCCAGACCTGAGCCCCTGTCCCCAGGCCAACGTCCCCGCCCCTCTATTTTGATAGAGCTACAGTTGAGGTTGTGCTCATTAGCATATTCTTAAATGGAGGCATTTTAAGTTTGTTTGTTTTTTTTTCCTTCCAAGTCTTGTAAAGCTAAGTCTTTCTGGCTCATTCCTTTCTGCATGGTTGTCTAGGATTTCTAGACAAGACACTGTTCTATTTTTACTTTCTATCATCACTAAAATCCCCCCCTTCTCCAGACTTTGAGCAGCTAGGAGCTCTCTTTAATTGTCTGTAGATGATGTTACTGTAGTGGTCTCAGGGAAAGAATTGTTTAATTTGGTGGGAGGGTTGGTGGTTTTTATCCCCCTGTGAAAACTTAATTTTCCTCTAGTCAGGAGGCTGCTAGGAAATTTGGGGAGCAAATGGACATGAGTGTCCTGTGCCTGCCCCACCACTGCAAGGGAAGCTTCAGGAACCCATGCCCTGGAGCCCTTGACAGCTGAGCCCGATGGCAGGTGAGATGCTGGAAACCTCTGTGAGCTTATACAGGGCTGCTTTCCCCCTCTTTGGGCCACTGTGAATAGACTTCAGTCCTCTGTGTTTCCTTGTTGCATAAGCTGTTGAAACATCTGGTGGACTTGGCTTCGTCCCCATAGGGATGTCCTGGGTGGGAGTCCCTCTCTCTCTCCCTGTCCTGTCCTGTCCTCTCCATCAGCACTGGGACATGCAGAATCATCCTTAGGAGAACATCCTTTAGATAGTGGCAGGGATCTTCTTTTCTGTGTGTTTGTTTTGAGAAGCCGCTATATTCTGCCTCAGCAGAGACCCAGTGCTATTTGTTCCTCCTTTCTGTATGATGCTCCAGCACCTCAGCAGATCTGAGCCACTGCCTGGCCACATGAGCGACAGCCTCTCCAGCAGTCAGCCCACCAGGCCCAGGTCCCCGGGCAGCTGCCCAGCAGGCCCCAGAGCCCAGCATGGGCC
The DNA here is from genome assembly GCA_963575035.1 of Avahi laniger. NCBI lineage: Eukaryota > Metazoa > Chordata > Mammalia > Primates > Indriidae > Avahi > Avahi laniger. The sequence goes on from CAUYSK010125512.1 coordinate 4,621, forward strand.
AGCAAGGAGGGTGCTGGCAGTTTAGGGCCTGCCCACCAGGAAGGGACTCCCTGAGGGCTGGGCAAAGAGAAGACCACTCAGAGAACTCCTCTTTAAGTTCCTTTCTCCAGATCTGAGACTCTCAGAATGTAGCCCCCTCTGCTCTAGGCTGAGGCACTGTGCCATCCTCAGGGAGATCCAGAGACTCAGGCCCCAGAGCCGTCCACGCGTGGACACTGTCTGTGGAAAGTCCCGCCTGACTCCGAGGATCACATGCGAATCCATCTCATTCCTCTGGGGCAGGCCATGCAATTGACTTTTCTGAAGCTGGGAAAGGAAGAATTGTGCCTTGCATGTTACTTGAGCTCAAACTGACAACCTGGATGTAAATAGGAGCATTTCTACTTGGTTTATTTAATAAAGCTCTGTATATTTTCTTAAGAGGGGATGTGATCACTGCTGGGATCTCATACATCCTGCCTGCGAGTGACCAAAGCCTTGATGACGGGGCTCATGCTGTGCATGGGTTTGGGGAGCAGGTCTCTTCTGCTGCCCTGAAGACTTTCCTGGGACTTCCCTTTTTCTCCAGCAGCCAGGCCACCCCTCCCACCTCACAGAGACCAGCCCAGGCAGGAGCAGGTGCCTTCCCTGTAGGAGGATAAGGCAGCCCCACATTCATGTCACCTGGCGCCACCTTGGTCCTCTCTCTCAGGCACCTCTCCTTCCTGCCAGTTTCTTCCTTGGCATCACCCAAATATGTCTGACTCTTTCCCCTAAAGGAAATCCCCCTCTCTTCCCGGCTCCCTTCCCACCTGGACTGCTGTGGGGGCACTCCCTGCTGCAGCACTGGCTCCCGCCCCATCCTCCCAAAGCTCTTCTCCCAGGGCCACCAGCTCTCCGCTTGGCCACTGCCCTCTCCGTAAGTAATCTGAAGCCTGGACACCTGCATCTTAGCCCTCTCACCTTGCTGGTAGCTCTTTGGGTTGTCCTGTGCCACCCTCTCTGGCTCACCTGCCCACTCACCTGCGCTCAGACCCCCACTTGACTGCCTAGCTGGTCTCTGCTAAGCATGCAGCACAGTGGAGGAAATGGACAGAGGCTGTGTTCCTTGTTCTGGTTCCACTGCTAGATGTGACCTGTGCCTTCCTAGCACATCCGGTTCTCTACTGGGAAGAGGGTCAAGAAGCTTTCTGTGGACCACGTTGCCCTGAGAGTGTGGCTCTGCTGGTGTCCTGAGTTACAGGTGTGGCTGTGGATGCTTAGGAAACTCAACCTTCCCAGGTTGGTCAGCTGGCAGGAGCCTCTGCTTCCAATCATCCCCGACATCCACTCCCCCTTTTTCCTAAGGACCTGAGCCCTGACTTTGGGCTGGGAAAAAGCAGCCGGAATAGGTACTACATTCCCCAGGTTCATTTGCTGCTAGAAGCCAAAGTGTGACAATGTTTTGAGCACAGGAGCTGAGCAGAAGTGCCCCATGCAGCTCAGGAAGGGTATCCTAAAGGGAGGACGGTGCCATTCTCACCCCATTCCCCATCCAGCCAGTCTCCAGGTCCCATGAATCCATCCTCTCCTTGTTTCAATGACCCCTTTTTGGCCCAGGGAGCCCCCTCCCAGACAATGTCCCAGTCTCACTGCCCTCCCTTCCAGACCCTTTGTGCACGCCCAGCAAACTGCGGTTTCCGACAGGCTCTGCTCTTCTTGCACTGCCTTCACCTTGCTCTGTCCGCCTCCCCCTGTCACCACCCAGGCTTTGAGATCAGACAGAGCTGGGGTCAGTCTTGATCCAACTCCCACCTGTGTGCTGCTCTGGCTTCTTCAATCTGGGCTTCAGTTTTCTTTTCTGTGAAATGGGCACAGCAGTGCCTGCAAAGTTACTGTAAAATTAGATAAGATACTATGTGTGCAGCCTGGAGATGTCCTCCCCTCCAGAAGGGAGAGGCTGATGTGACTCTCAAAGGGGAAGACGGGGAAGGAAAGGGTGAGGAGGAAGCCTCAGTTCCACTGGGCAGGGTGGAAGTACCAACAGCCCGGGCCCTGGAGAATGGGGAAGAGGAGGTCATGCTGCAGAAGTGCTTGGGGGATGAGTGACAGCATGAGGCCCCGTAAGCCCTTGGCATGGCCTGCCTGCATTGAGCAGCTACGTGAGTGGCCCAAGAGCTCCTGCAGGCACTGTCAGAGCGCTGCTCCTGGTTTCCCTGACTGAAAAATGGGGAGTATTTACCCCACAAGGATCCATGGGGGCAAAGTGAGCTAGTAGATGCAAGGTGCTGTGCCCACATACCACTGTCACCGCTATTGGACAACACGGCACTGGGCCCACAAGGAGCCTAGATGGAGAGAGATTTGTAGAGTGATGAGGTGGAGAGACAGCAGGTGGGAGGGTGCTCCCCCAGCCCACAGACCCCTGTCGTCACGGCATTCCCCATACAGTGTTGCTGTCATCTGACTCTATTGCCCTTCCTGGCTTGGACCACCTTGAAGGTGGGAACAGATCTGATTCTACTATGTCCCTAGGACCCTACACACAGGAAGACCTAGAAAGTGTTCACCAATGTCAAATGCTCAACACACGCCTGCTTGGCACGTGGTTAACACTCAATGTCAGCACTACCCTAAGGCAGCTCCCTCAGGAATATAAGAGGGCTGCCAGGATCCGGCATCACACCACATCCAGACATGGCAACATCCAGAAGAAGAAGAGTTTCAGAGAGACAGGCTCTCCCTGTTTCCTTCCAAGGACTAAAGACATCTTTCTTGGAAGGCTCCTTGACAGACAGCTCCCCTCATCCCATGGCTGGGGTTGTCTCGTGGCCATTCCTGGCCCATGGCTTGTGAGAGCAGTGGGGCAGTCAGGCCTGTGCACACTCATCCTTCAGGGTCTGCTGGATGTCAGGAAGTCGACTGCCTCAACTTCTTTCAGATAAAATAGAAAGGTCTCAGCAACTGCCTGGTTGGTTTTTTCTCTGGTGATGATGGCTTTCTTCCCTTCATCCACTTTGGATGAGCTGGGATCCGACAGAGCCAAAGTCCAGTCATTTGCAACAACGTGAATGGAACTGAAGGACATTATGTTAAGCAAAATAAGCTGGGCACAGACACATAAATTTTACATGTTCTCACTCAAATGTGGGAGCTAAAAATTAAAGCAATTGAACACATGGAGATAAAGAGTAGACGATGGTTACCAGAGGCTGGGAAAGGAAGCAGGGGGGTGGAGATAGAGTGGGATGGTTAATGAATACAAAAATACAGTTAGATAGAATGAATAAGATCTAGTATTTGATAGCACAACAGCTACTATAGTCAACAATAATTTATTGTAAATTTAAAAATAACTAAAAAAGTGGAATTGAAATGTTTCTAACACAAAGAAATGATAAATGCTTGAGGCGATGGATACACCCCCCCCCAAGAAAAGGATCACACTGGATAATCCCTACATGGAAAAGTGTGATGAGAATGTCCCATGGCCAGACTACAAGAACATCTTCAAGGTGGCGAAGTGGGCAGCAAGATCTATGTGGATGATAGACTTATTTCTATCAGAAATTGAAGCAGAAAAGTGCTGGCTTTCTGGTAACAGAGGTAGAAAATGATGACACCTTGGGTGGAAAGAAGGGTGTGAACCTTCCTGGTACAACTGTGAACCTGGCTGCTGTGTCAGAAAAGGACATTCGGGATCCGAGGTTTGGGGTAGAGCAGGATGTAGATATGGTGTTTGTGTCTTTCATCTGCGAGGCATTTGATGTCCATGAAGTTAGGAAGGTCCTGGGAGAGAAAGGAAAGAGCATCATGATAATCAGCAAAATCAAGAATCATGAGGGAGTTTGGGGGTTTGACAAGATACTGGAAGTCTACAATGTGCTCATGGCGGCTCATGGTGATGTAGGCATTGACATTCCTGCAGAGAAGGTCTTCCTGCAGGAACCATCATCAGAAGATGATTATTAGGTGGTGCAATCAAGCCTGGAAGTCTGTCACTTGTGCTATGTGGATGCTAGAGGGCATGATCAAGAAGTCCCACCCCACCCAGGCTGAGGGCAGTGATATGGCCAACGCGGTGCTGGATGGAGCTGACTGCATCATGTTGTCTAGAGAAACAGCCAAAGGGTACTGTACTCTGGAGGCTGTTCTCATGTAGCACCTGACTGCTGGTGAGGCAGAGGCTGCCATCCACCACCTGCAATTATTTAAGAAGCTGCATTGCCTGGCACCTGTTACCAGCAACCCCACAGAAGCTGCTGCCATTGGCACATGGAGGCTTCCTTCAAGTGCTGTAGTGTGTCTATAATTGTCCTCACCAGGTCTGGCAGGTCTGCTCAGGAGGTGTCCAGGTAGTGCCCACGATCCCCCATCATTGCTGTCACACAGAATCACCGGACAGCTTGCCAGGCCCACCTGTACCACAGCGCCTTTCCGGTGGTATGTGAGGACCCAGCCAGGAGGCCTGGAAGAGGATGTGGACCTCTGGTGAACTTGGCCATCATCGTTGGCAAGTCCTGCGGAATGCAGAATGAGGAGGTCTCAGCACTTGTCTAATCACAGTCTCAGAAGATGAGGGTGGGCCGGCTAAGATGGCCCCAAAGATTCCTGCTTCCTGGTGTTCACGCCCCTGTGGGATTACCTCTCCTTGAGTATGGGCAGGACTCATCTCTTCCTTCCAATCAATAGAGTGTAGAAAAGGCGATGAGATCCCATTTCTGTTGATTATGTCACATAAGGTTGTAACTTCCATCTTTCTGGCAGACTCTCTCACAAGACTCTCTCCCCACATGGTGTGATCAAGAATGGTAGCTGGTGCATCTTGGAAACTCACACTCTGTGCTTGAAAAAAGTGTACGGGAACAAGAAAAGGTGAAAAGTGCTTTGAGTCTTAACCTGAAGAAGTGAGAAGGAGCTGTTTCCTGGTGGGGAGAGGATAGGGCAAGAAATGGATAAGATATCCAGTGGCATCTCTAATGTTTCAGAGCCATGGAACAAACAGAAGATTTAAAAGGATGAAGAGGTCATATTTGAAAGAGAATCTGAAGAGAAACAGGATGAGGCGTTAAGCCAAGAGATTTCCAAGGCCAAGTGCACTCACAAACTTTTGCTCTCTGGCATGAAAGACTAATCATAGCAATGAGCTGACATCTTAGCAGGTGGGGCTCCATTCCTCGGTCCGGAGGCAACTGCTAATGTCACTTTGGCAGAATGCCATTGTTGGAGAAATATAATTTAAAAAACTAAACTCTTCTCCCAACCCAGAAAAACCTCTCCAAAAATGTGGTAAAGAAGGGAAAACAATTTTATTACTGAATAAACGTTAAACATATCACACACGGTGTGCTTAGATTGCAAAGACAGAAAGGAGATGCCACCCATTACATGCATGTTCTCAGGGTAAACAATAAGTAGTCTTCAAGTAAGAGGGCTTGACAGCATCTTTTGTCACACATAGTTGTCCTAATTTTATTATGAAAATTGGAGAGACCCTCTGTGTTGGTTTTATCTGGAGACGAAACAGACCTTTTTGCAAATTGGAACGAAGTGCCCCCTTGGCCACGAAAGTTAGGCTTTTCCCTCTCACAGGAACTGAGAGACAGAGGGGGTCTCTCCCTTGATATTTGCATTTCAAGAAGGTGGCTCCCAGGTCCTGGAGGAATCATTCCTGAGCTATGAGACTGCTGAAGGCTTATTTAGTGATTACAAAGATCCATCATAATGAAGATTTGGGAGCTCTTTCCCAAGCCTGAGGATTTTTTGAACCTCTTCTACCAGGTTGCACTATTAGTATACCATTATGGCCTGGAACTTTGTAACTTCTCCACTGTCTGACTTAACCAGAAAGTTCCTTGCTTCCTCTACAGGTCAGGACCAAGTCTCCACAGGGATGCAATACTGTGCAGCACAATAGTACGCGTCACCCCAGTGCTGAAGGGCTTGTTTTATGAAAGGTATTATTTCTTCTTTTATGTTAATAAGAAAACCTCTTACACGTTGCTCGCAATTAGTTTTCTTATTGACTCTGTTGGACTGCCTCTTCTTCTAGAGACCGATTTTGGCAAACGTGGCAGTTGATATCAATGTATGTTTTATGTAAAACAGAAGGAAATTAGTTGCTTTTAAGGAATTCTGGCATTGTATGAGCATTTTTATAGAAATTGTTATAATTGTTGAACTTATATACTTAACTGTAATCAGGTTTCTGTAAAATTTAAATAGAGCCAACTAAAAAAAAAGTTCTTTTCCTTCCCTCCGCTGCCAGCTGCCTGGCCACAACCCCAGCCATGGGAGGAGGGGGCCCAGCTGAGTGGGGCAGCGGCAATGACACCAGGTGAAAAAGAGAAAGAAATTCTGAAACAAAAGGAAGAGGGGAGAGAAGTCTCTTCCCTTGTTTTCACCAGGGAAAATTAGCCTCTTATTTTTATTTTCGTATTTGCCTTTACACCATCCAGTATATTATCTCTGCATTTTTTTTTTTTTTTTTGAGACAGAGTCTCGCTATGTTGCCTGGGCTAGACTGCCGTGGCATCCGCCTAGCTCACAGCAACTTCAAACTCCTGGGCTCAAGCAATATTCCTGCCTCAGCCTCCTGAGTAGCTAGGACTACAGACGTGCACCACCTCACCTGGCTAATTTTTTCATTTTAGTAGAGATGGAGTCTCACTCGTGCTCACGCTGGTCTCGATCAGGAGATCGAGCAATCCTCCCGCCTTGGCCTTCCAGAGTGCTAGAATTATAGGTGTGAGCCACCGCATCTGGCCAATCTCCACATATTTTTTTAATAAAAGTTGACAACATACTGTGTCTAGACTTCTAAGTCCTAAGAATATTTTTAAACCTAACTTTACATTATGAATATTTTTATGTCATTGAAAATTCTCTCATAAATGCCATTTTAATACATATTACCTCATCATACAGAAGTGTCTATGTTTATTTAATTGTTTCCTTATTTTGGAATTTGGAATTTGGGTTGATGGTAATTTTTTTCTATTTGGAATTTGGGTTGACGGTAATTTTTTTCTATTATAAATAATGTTGTAAAAATAGATTGTAACATATATTTTTAAATATTTCAACATTTCTTGAGATTCTTAGATGTAAAATTAATGACTCAATGTATATACATGTTTCTAAGATTTTTGATAGTCTCTGTCAACCTTGCTTTCAGAAAGGTTGCAACAGTTTTTCTTCCACTGAAAGATCTAAGGCTCTGCCAGTACCGAGTATTGACCCAGGAAATGCAGCATCTGACTATAGGAATTCCAGAAAGGAAAAAGAGAAAACAGAAGAAGAAAATTATCAAAGATGTTGGCTTGAAAAATATGAAATTGCTCTTCTTATAGGTTCAAAAAAGCTTAACTAACAGTACTTTCATATGCTTCAACCTACTGAATTACAGGAAAGATTTCTCAGAACTGAAAAGCAAGAGTGTTCACCTTGAAAATGCCAAATGAATGAAATAGTAAGAACAAAAGAGTCACACCAAGGCATGATCTCAGGAAATTTAAGAACACTCAAGATAAAGGAAAGATCTTGGAGGATGGGAGGGGGTCGAGAGAGACAGAGAGAAACAGAGAGAGGCAGAGAGAAACAGAGAGAGGCAGACAGAAAGAGGTCACTTAAAAAAGATGAAGAATCCTAATGCCATAAGACTTCTCAACAGCAAAAGTGAATGCTTGAAGGCAGTGGAGCAATGCCTTTAAAATTCTAAAGGAAATAATATTCATCCTAGAATTCTTTACCGAGAGAATGATCAATCAAGTAAGTGTAAGAGCAGGATAAAGATTTTTCAGACATGAAACAACTAAATAAAACTACCTCCCAGGTGTCCTTTTGTAGGAAGTTACTGCAGGGTGTGCTTCAGCACAACAGAGAGGAAACCAAGCAAGCAGGAGATTTGGAGTCTAAGAAACAGGAGCTCCATCCCAGGAGGATAGAGAAGAGAAATCCAAGGATAGTAACTGTTGCTTAAAGAGCAGAGTACGGGAGGAAGAATGAGGGCTGGGGGTAGGGAGTGGTGTGGGTTAGGGGAGTAGGGGGGAAGAACCAAAAAAATATTAGGCATTTGGAGAAATTACTAAAGTCACTGATTAGGCAGAACTACAAGAACATTTGGAAAAAATTAATTATAGGTGCAAAGAAGACTTAGCAAATACTTGAAAGAAAGATAAAGGAAAAACAAAAATAATAAAGGAAACAGCAATACTTTTTATATTGTAATGATTTTGAGAGATTGAAGAAGCAGGAAGGACAAAAGAACTGAATTCTCAACCATCTCAACAGGAAGTCAATAGAAAATAAAAGTTCTGAACTGGGAAATTATAAGAATACTATTTAGAAATTTCGATGGTAAATTCCAAAGGGAAAAACAAAACAGCTAAAAGTGTTACTGAGGATCTTTTCTGGAGTATAAGACTAGGGTGGGAGTTGGGGACAAGGGACAGCTATATTTTGTTATAAACTTTTAGTGCTGTTTAATTTTTTGCATACATTTTTAGAAAAAAATTAAAATTTATTACAATTTAGTGCTGACTTCAGCAGCACATACTAAAATTGGAATGATACAGAGAAGATTAGCATGGCCACTGTGAAGAAATTTTTTAAAAAAATTATTACAATTTAAAAATCCCCTACATACCACTCTTCCTCCCACCCCAGAAAAAGCATGTGAACTAATCTTAATGTGTTTCATAGGTCAGATAACCATTTTAACTTCTGCTCTGATATTTATCTGGAAATAAAACTATTTTGGTGTTCTCAATGAACTCTCTGACTCATACCTGGAGATGTGTTAGCATTTGTGACCTCAGAGATTTTTAGATGTCTTCTGTTCATGTGAATGATTTTGTGGTTCCCCTCTCCCTTTTTTGAATTTTCCACCTCCTGGCAGTTATCAGGGCTGGAGAGAATACCTGTTCCACACCAGAGAGTGGGCACAGTGTTTTGGTAAGAGTATTGGAATATGACTTGGTTATAAAAGGGTTGATTAGGGTTAGAGTTCTGATCTGCAGCAGGTCCACTAATCTACCTTGAAACCAAACATTTCCGTAGAGCTTTGGTGCCTCGGTAGCTGAGTTTGAGCTGATCCTGCCATTTATTAGCTTCTTTGACCTCGAACAAGTTATTTAATTGATCTAAGATTCTGCTTCCTCATTAAACAAAATGGGGACAATAATAACCTCTTCTTAGAGTTGTGATGAGGACTAAATGGGACAATGTATGTGATAAGCTATGTAGTGCACTTATCTGGAGTGGTCAATAAATTAGCTATGATCAGTATTATTTTTAAGAACAATGTTGACCCTATGCAAATCATATGTATACAGTTAGCATAAGTAGTACTGAAAATAATGTAGTACAGTAAAAAAGAATCATAAGGTTGGTATCAGATAGATTGGAGTTCATATCTGAGCTCAGTTACTTACCTTCTATATGACTCAGGTGAAGCGATCAGACAAAGGTGAGGTGGTCAGTGCATCACTCTGGGGCTCACGTCAGTGAGGGCTTCACACAGCTGTGTCTAAGATGACCAGACCAGATACACTTGCTAAGACTTTTGACATTTTGATGAATAGAATTTGAAAATCAGCTGTCATTTTAGCAGCATATAAACAACATATACAGTACAGTGATGTTCATAATATATAAACAGTTCCTACACATTAATAAGAAAAAAGTAACTAAATAGAAAAATGGGCAAAGGATATGTCAGAATAAATAGAACAGAATAATACCTATATGAAAAGGTTCATGATATGTAATATTCAAATAAAACAAATAAAATAAAACAATGATATAACTGGTGGTTTCTGGTATATAGGAGCTGTGGAGGCTAAAGTCACTCCATCTTGGGTGGTAATCCGCCATCTTGGCTTCTGATTAACCCCAGTCCCAGGAGTGCCTACAAGATTTCTACTTTATTTACTGTTCCCCTGTAAGTCAAATGGACCTTGATGTTATCATAAACATAAATCCTGCCCTCAGGCAAATTATAGGCTATGAGGCACATAGCGTTCTTGCTTTTCCCTAAAGGTTCAGCTTACATTGTCCTGCACATTCCTTCTGGAGTACGTGTATCCTTCCCCTATGGTATATAAGCCTTGGGTCTGGGGAGCAGTGGTGCAGAGATCAATCTGTCTTGCAGCCACCCAAGACCACACTGCTATTTGTAAATTCCCCAATAAATCATCCTCTACCAACACACTGGATTTGTCTGCCTGGTTCTTTGATTTCTCAGCTCCTTCTGTGTTTGGAGTTTGCTTTGCATATATGGCCCTTTCACAAGACAGAAACCAAATTGATATCAGTGTATTTATTTTTATTTTATTTTGAGATAATCATACATTCACATTGAGTTATAGGTAATAATACAAGAAGGAGATCCCTTTACCTAGTTTTTGCCAATAGAAATATCCTGTAAAACTGCAGTACAATATCACAACCAGGATATTGACATTGATACAGTCAAGATACAGAACAATTCAATCACCATTAGGATCACTCATATTGTTTTTTTATTGCCACATGCAAAAACATTATGTAAGTAAAATATATAACCTTTTGGGATTGGCTCGGGGGAGGATTACCACGAAATGAGTGACTGGGAAACGTGGGGAAGCTGTCACAACAGTTCAAGTGAGAGCAGCTGGCAGATTCTGGATATATTTTGAGGGTAGAAGCAACAGAATGTACTAATGGATTGGATGTGTGGTGTGAGGGAAAGAGAGGTGTGAAGGATGAATTATGATCTTGGCCTGAGCAACTGACAGAGGTAAATGTCATTTATGGGGAGTCCCAAGGGGAGGACCAGATTTGTGGGATATGAATCACGAGTTTTCTTTGGGAAACATTATACTTTAGATGCTTCAAATGGTTACAAATATGCAACCTTTTGCGATTTATTCACTCAGCCTAATTCTCTGGAAATTCATCCCAATCGGATGTGTCTCAATAGTTTGTTCCTTTCTATTACTGAGTAGCATTGGACGGTATGGATGTGCCATACCATGCACCCATTAAAGGACAATTAGGTTGTTTACAGTTTTTGGCTATTACAAATAAAGCTAGTATGAACTTTCATGTTCAGGTTTCTGTGTGAACTTAAGTTTTTGTTTCTCTGGAATAAATGCCCAGAGGAGCAATTGCTGGGTTGTATGGTAGTTGCACATTTAGTTTTTTTAAAAAAACTGCCAACCCATTTTTCAGAGTGGCTATGTCATTTTACATTTCTATCAGCAATGTATAAATAATCCAGTTTCTCTGCATCCTTGCAAGTATTTTTAAATTTTAGCCATTTTAATAGGCATGTAGCAGTATTTCATTGTGATTTTAGTTGCATTTCCTTAATGATTAGTAATGTTGACCATATTTCCTTGTGCTTATTTACTGTCTATTTATTCTCTTTGGTGAAGTGTATCTTCATGTCTTTTTGCCTACTTTCTAATTGGATTGCTTGTGTTTTTACTGTTGAGTTTTGAAAGTCCTTTATATATTCTAGAAACTAGCCCTTTGTTGGATATGTGGTTTACAAATCTTTTCTCTCGTTTGGTAGCTTGTTTTTTTCCTCCTCTTATCAGTATTTTTTGCAAAGTAAAAGTTTTTTATTTTAATAAAGTCCAATTTATCAATTTTCTTTTTTTGAATTGTGCGTTTGGTATCAAGTCTAAAAACTCCTTGCCTAAACCTTACCTGTGAAGTTTTTTTTCTCTAAGTTTTATAATTTTGAGTTTTTCATTTAGGTCTATGATAATTGAGTTAATTTTGCATAAAATGTAAGGTTTAGGTGGGTTCATTTTTTTGCTATGGATGTCCAATGGCTCCAGCACCATTTGTTGAAAAAGTTTTCCTTCCACCATTAAATTTCCTTTACATTTTTGTAAAAAATTCACTGGGCATATTTATGGTACTCTCTTTCTTAGTTATCTAGTCTGTCCCATTGATCTATATGCCTGTTCCTCCACTAATACCACACAATTTTGATTTCTGTAGCTCTATAATAAGTCTTCATATCAAATAGTTATTTTTGTTATTGTATTATTTTTACAAATTGTTTTCACTATTCTAGTTCCTTTGCTTATCCTTATAAAGTTTAGAGCATCAAAGTTATACAAGCTTCATAAAATGAATTGGGGAATGTTCCCTCCTATATTCTGGAAGACATTATTTAGAATTGATGTTAATTCTTCTTTAAACATTTGGTAGAATTCTCCAGTAAAACCAACAGGGTCTGGAGATTTCTTAATTGGAAGTTTTAAAATTATGAATTTAATTTGCTTAATAATTATAGGGCTATTTCATTTCAGGTGAGTTATGGTAGTGTGTACTTTCTGAAGAATTAGTCTATTTAATCTAAGTTGTCAAATTCATGTGTTTAGAATTATGTGTAGTATTAATTTATTACCCTTTTGATGTCTTCAGGGTCTGTAGTGATATCCCGTTTCATTTATGATCTTGGTAATTTGTGTCTTCTTTTTTCCTTGGTTAGCCTAAGTAGAGGGTTGCCAACTTCATTCATCTTTTCAAAGGATCAACATTTCCCCTTGATTTTATCTACTGTTTTTCTATTTTCAATGTCACTGTCTTCTGTTATTATCTTTATTATTTCCTTCCTTCTGCTTGCTTTGGGCTTATTTTGCTCTTCCTTTTCTAGGTTATTGAGAGGGGAACCCAGATTATTGATCTGACACTTTTGCTCTTTTCTACTGTAAACATTTAGTACTTTAAATTTCCTTTTCAGCGTCGCTTTAGTTGCATCCCACAAATTTTGATAGTTTGTACTTTCATTTTCATTCAATTCAGTGTGTGTATGTGTGTGTGTTTAATTTTCTGTAGGGAAGGAACAATAATTTTCTCTCTACCCTTCATATGTTCTAATTAGATGGGCTCCTGTAACAAAAGACAGATTAGCAATAGAAAAGCAAATAGAAGTGTTAATAATGTGTGTATTAACAGGCAGTCTGGGCTCAGTGTGCATCCCCTAGTCTCTGCCCTCCACCTCCTCTCTGAGCAACAGTCTGCAGAAGATGGACCTGAGAGCAGACGACGTCACCAGCGGGGGGCATTACCACGCCATGAGTGACTGGGCAGCATGGGGAAGCTGTCACAACAGTTCAAGTGAGAGCAGCTGGTGGATTCTGGATACATTTTGAGGGCAGAAGCAACAGAATGTACTAATGGATTGGATGTGTGGTATGAGGGAAAGAGGTGTGAAGGATGAATTATGATCTTGGCCTGAGCAACTGAGAGATGTAGATGTTGTTTATGGGGAGTCCCAAGGGGAGGACCAGGTTTGTGGGACATGAATCAAGAGTTTTCTTTGGGAAACATTATACTTTAGATGCCTCCAATGGAACTGTCATGTAGGCAGGCACATGTGCCAATCGTGTAGATCAGAGGTATGAGTGTGGGCACCCCCACCCTGTTGGTGACATCACAGCTATGGGAATGGACAACTGCACATAGTGGGGTCAACACAGGGGAGACGAGGTCCAGGGGCTGAGCCCAGGCTCTCCTGATAGAGACTGAAATTAGATAAGAGACAGCAGCATGGAAAACTACTTCTTTGATTGATTCTGTTTTCTTAGTGAAACCAGAAGCAAGGCCAGCTTCTGAGAATAAGGACAGAGGATCAGGTATGAAATGGCCGTGTTGGAGGCTGAGGCCGAGTGACCAGGACCCAGTAGGATCACCAGGCAGTGTGGACAGCCTGCTTGAGGTTTGTTGTCAGAAACTCAACATACACCTCGTCAGGAGGGTTATGTGTGTCTCAGCCAGGAGCTGCTGGGTGGGTACAGGTGTGGAGCAGGCGGAGGTGGGTTTAGCAGAGTTGAGATTGAGTGGGTGCACGTGGCGTGGAGGGAGATGTTGGGAAGTATGAGGCTTCCCTGAATCAGTCTCCTCTCTGCTCCCCGCAGACGTCGGTCCTGTTTACAATGATGGCTGAGTTTTCACTGGTACCTCCCCTGTCCCTCTGCCCCTTTTCCATCTCTCTGCCCTGCCACCTCATTCATCACTCTGGGCCTTAGCCTTCCTCCTCCTCTTCCCCTCCTGCCTCCTCCTCCTTTAGTTTCTCATCCTGCCCACAAGCCATTTCAGCCAGAAAACCGGCACCAGCACTTCAAAGGCACAGTCATAGTGACTTTCTCTGTTTGACGAAGACTCCTACCTGCATGCCAAGGCCCGAGCTGACTTTCTTAGAATGCAGGCCCACTGAGCCCAGACAGAGCTGTGTGCAGCGGAGTTCACCCCTCAACAAACGGGCTGCAGGCCCCCTGTGGGTAGGCCCGTGAGAGACGAAGGCAGTCTCTGAACCACTTGTTCCACCGTATTCTGCTGGAAGGAGCTTTGTTGTCTGGCAGAAGAGGGAGACGACTGGCCCAGGTGAAAAGGACTGTGGTGGACGTTGGGATGCCCTCCCCACCGCCCCCTTAGGGCCGAAGGACTTACTCTCCCAGCCCGGGGAGCACTGCCATCAGCCCTCTCAGAAATTGCTGTGGCTAAAACAACCACCTAGTCAAAGGTCAAGCCGCTTCCTGAGGCAGACTGCATCCCACGACTGGTCACCATCCAATCGTAAAGGCCTGGCTTCCTCCCCCAGCTGACGACATCTCAGAAGGGTCATCCCAGCCTCAGAGCTCCCTGTGGGGCGAGCTGAGGCCTCCACTGGGCAACACAGCTCAACTTCTGTCCTTCCCCAGTCCCTGCTTCTGTCCCCTCCCTTCCCAGGTGTTGGCCTTCATAAACTCTCTGCACTCTAATCTCCATCTCAGAGTCTGCCTCCTGGGGAACCCAGCTTGCAACAGTCTATACCAGGAGCCAATCAAGAAAGCAGAAGCTAAGAGGGGATTTCATATCTTTCAGAAATTTGTTTTCTTGGCATAGCACTGAACCCACATTAGTACTCTAAAGCAGTCCCTTCACTGGGTTCTTCATTTTCCACAAGACCGTCACTGCATGTGTCCCCTTGTGGTTCTCGAGCCCAAATCCTTCATCAAATGTAAGTTGCACCTACACTTTCTCCTCTATGGCCCCAGTCTTTATACCAAGCCCCTGCTTCTTGGGTAAGTATGAGGATACTAGGGGCTGTGCCTACTTATGTCATGCTGGGTTCTGGTATTTGGGGCTGGGAGATAGAGGACAGAATTCAGGGCTGCAGAGCAGCTGGAAATTGAGGGGCAGCAATGTCAGAAGCAATGCTGACAGCAGCAGGTGGCCAGCAGCACTCCCAGGAGCTGGGAAAATAGGTCCTTTAGCCTTAAGGGGGTCATGGGGGTTGCATCCCAATGTCCACTGCAGTCCTTTCTACCTGGGCCAGTCTCTCTCCTCTGCCAGACAACCATGGTGGGGCAGCAATGTCGGGAACTGGAGAGAGCACACTGAACTCTGTGTGAAACGTCCCTCACACTCTTGACCTACCCTTCAACAGGAGGGTATTTCTTAAAACCGACAGAAGACCACATATTGTGTGATTCTGTTCATATGAAAGTCCAGAGTAGGGAAATCTACAGGGATACCAAGTTTATTAGTGGTCACTTAGGGCTGGGGCGGGGCGGGGGAGTGGAGGAGGATGGAGTTTATAGCTAAAAGGTGCAGCCTTTCTTTTTGAGGTGATAAAATGTTCTAAAGTTGATTGCGGTGATGGTTGCACCTATCTGTGAATATATGGAAAACCATTGAATTTTACACTTTAAAGGGGTAGCTGTGTGTGAATTATATCTCAATACAGCTGTTGTTAAAAACGGCGGGAAGAGTACGGGTGGAGCTGGGCAGCCAGCAGCAGGGACTCCCCGTCTGTTGGCTTTGCTCCTGTGCTGGCAGGACGAGGGCTCAGCCGCCGCAGTGGCCCTGGCCCTGCCACCTGAGAACAGATTTGCTAAAACATCCAGTCCCGTGAATGCTGGCACTCACCCACCTCAATCGTCAACGAGGTGAGGCTGATGGTTCATAAGGAGACATGGGAAAGGGTCTTAGTTTGGCTTCTCAAGAAGCAGAGCCTAAGACAAGAACCCGGGGGCAGGTGGTTTATTTGGGAGGCGGTCCCAGGCAGCAGGAATGAGCAACTGAGGAAATGAGACAGAGAAAGGAAGGAGGCTGGTCAGGATGTTACTGAGTAGCTTCTGCTGTGAACACTTGGGGACTGATCCCTCTGGGGACTCTCTGAGATGGGACCAGGACTCAGGTGAGGCAAGTAAGGCACTCAGGGTGCCAAATTTAAGAAAGGGCTTGCTCTCAGACACCAATCCTGCTCTCACACGACCCCGATGGTAAGTGCCTTGTATTTGGCACCCTGAGCACCTCTCTTGCCTTATCCTGTTCTGAAACACTCTAGAACTTACCACACACCGTCCGACCAAGCAACAAGCAAGCTGAGGTATCTAGTTACTGATCCCTGCCCCGTTGATTGGGCATTGCCCCTGGGTTATTAACCCTGGCATTTCCAGCCCACTGGCAGAGAACCAGAGGAGGGAAGCTGTTGCCTTATAGGAAATGTCCACCACGGATGCAGGGGAACTCAGAGGTTGGCTGAGGCCATCGGGGTCTGGTTGTCAATAGCATCTGCCCTAGAGAGTGGAGCACTGACTTAGAAACAGAGTTCAGTGAGGAAGGTAGTATTTCCCCTCCTCCTCTGCTCCTCCCACCTCCTGCTGCCTGGACATTTGAAACTAGTTGAGGAATCACTTAGAGAAACTGGCTTATGTTTCCTGGAATCTGGGAGATGCTGGGGCTAGCAGCCTATTCCTTCCTGACAAATTCTCAAGGCGAGGTGCCTCTGTGGCAGAGCAAAGAGGTGGGGTTACCCGGGGAAGGCCTACGCTTGGAAAGCGGTCTGGGTACAGTGGCCATGAGCTTATTGTGGGCCGAAGTGAGCCCCAAGGAGGGGAGCTGGATTCAGATGTGCTGAAATCATCCTACTCAAGGAGACACCGGGGGGAGCTAGGTGATCCCAACAGGGGAGTCTGGAAGATGCACTGTCAGAAGCCAGGGGCCGAAGGGGAGTCGCGAACAGCCAGGCTTAGAAGATATCACTCAAGTCAGTGACAGGGGTGTCTGAGAAACCCACAGCAGTGCTCCAAGGGAGAGAGTCAGTCTTGGGCATAGCACCTGGAGGGCATCGATGCCCAGCTACGTTGGGAGCAGTCCCCGTGCAGCCTCTCTGCTCCCTACCTTTCCTCCCTCTCCTGCCCCAAGCCTGGAGGAGGGAGAGGCAACAGAGGGAATCAGAAAAGAAATGGCAGAACAAAGAAAGGAGAGAGGGAAGAAGCCACCCCCTCCGCTGGCTCCAGTGCAGTTTTCTCAGCCTAAGGAAGGTCCAAGCTGGAGGAGAGGGAAATGCTAAAGTAGATAAGAGATCAAAGTTTTCGTATTAGACAGGACTGGACTTATTTAATATCTAAAAAAAAGGACTATTAATAAAAAGAGCATTAATACCCGAGTGTGGCTTGGAAAGGTCTGGGATCTGCCTGAGGAGTCACGTGTGTGGAGGAGGATGAGTCAACAGAGCCGTGGTGCAGGTCTGCAGGGGCAGTGGCGAGAAAAAGCAGTCATTGTCTGCTGGAACCCTGCCGGATTCGTACAACCAATAAACCTACGGTCTCTGTTCTAGCTTTACCCAAATGTGCCAAAGTGGCACTATTTTAAAATTCCCTATGTGTTTCTAAAATTTGTTCAGAACCTAGAGCAGAGGAGGAATGTGATTAACCGGCACCCTCAAATCCGCAGCAACAAGGGAGGGCCTGTGGCCCGTGCGCCGATGCTATCTCCAAAGCACAGGGGCTTACTGGAGCCGAGCAGCACCCAGCTGTGCCTGCTATAGCCTCTTCCCCTCAGAGAGGCCCCACTTGTTGCGATATGATCGAGGCGGCCCAGACAGGAAGCTCTAAGAACCAGAATATTACCAGTAAGGCTGGAATTGGCATGCGGGCAGGGCACTGTGGCCGGCATCTGCTATTAAATAGCTTGAACATCATCTCTGAGAAAAGCTGGACTCCACAAGCTCATTGATGGTTCGGTGATGGGTGGCAAGGGATTCTCCTTCTAACCCGTGGCCATAGCCCAGGGCCTTGAAAATTCTATGCACACACATGAGTCACCTTGGCTCTGGTCAAAATGCGGAGTCTGCTTCATCGGGTCTGGGGTGGGGCCAGGATTATGCATTTCTAACAAGCTCCCAGCTGATACGAACACTTTGGTCCATGGACCATATTTACAGTAGCAAAGATTTAGAACAGTAGCTCTTGATCTTAGCTGTGCATTAGAATCATGTGTGGGTGTCTGCAGCAAACTCAGAGATTCGGACTTCACTGAGCTCGAGTGGGGTCCTGGCACTGATATTTTTTTAAACTCCCCATGATTCTATAAACCGATAAGGTTGAGAAACACTGATTTAGAATATATAAGAATGTTATTATTTGTTTATGAAAGATAAATGTGGCTGAGGAGTAAATAGAGGACTGGACAAACTATTATGATCAAGTTAATTCTTTACACGTGAAGTTGAAAAAAGCCAAGGGCCTAGTTCGTACCACTCCCCGTCTGCACCCCTGTACATTACACCAACACACGAGATGCCCACTGATAAACACGCCCTTCCACCCTAACCACCATCCAGCTGCAGATACCACTATACCATCAAGGCTAGAACTGGTTCCCCTGGATGGATTGTGGTTGCTTTGAACTGTCTGCAGAAGGAAGGGAAGATGCACAAGAGACAGCTGCCCATCTGTGATGAAGTTTGGGGTGAACACATCTACAGAAGTGTCCGTAGCTACTCTGACAAAGCCTTCTCTCAAGTCTCCCGGTTTAAATTTTTTCGTTTGACACAAGTCAACGATGGCAATACCTTGAGACCAGTCACTCTGAAAGCTCTTAAGCGCTTTTTATATTAGTTTCCTAGGGCTCCTCTAACAAATTACTACAAATCGAGTGGCTCAAAACAACAGAAGTTTAATCTCTCAGAGTTCTGGAAGCCAAAAATCCAAAATGAAGGCCTTGGCTGGGCATGCTCTCTCAGCGGCTCTGGGGGAGAATCTGTCCCGTGCCTCTCTCAGCCTCAGGTGTTGTTGGCAGTCCTTGGCATTCCTGGGCACATAGATGCATTGCTCCAATCTTTGCCTCCATTATCACATGACATTGTACCTGTGTGTCTGCATCTCTGTGTCTCTTCTTCTTGTAAGGACACCAGTCATATTGGATTCAGGGCACACTCTCGTATGACCTCATCCAACTAACTCCATTTGCAACAACCCTATTTCCAAATAAGATCATATTCCAAGATTCTAGGAAGAAGATGAATTTTGGGGAGACAATATTCAACCCAGCATACTTTTTGTAAAGATGGAAAGATCCCTAAGGCTGTCACAGATACAGCCAGCTCTCTGTATCCATGGGTTCTGCATCTGTGGATTCAACCAATCTTGGATGGAGAATATTCAGGAAAAAAAAAGGATAGTTGCATCTGTATTAAACATGTGCAGACCTTTTTTTAACCTTGTCATGATTCCCGAAACAATACAGTCTAACAACTATTCACATAGCATTTACATTGTATTAGGTACTATAAATAATCATTTAAAACACTGTAGTAGGTATTGTAGTAATAATAAGTAATCTAGATAATCAAAGTATACAGGAGGATGGGCCCCTACGTGCATCTGCCGCAATCCTTGCCTGGCCACATTCAAAACTCCGTATGGAGCTGCCAGGAGTTAGTTACAAAAAACAATGGTGAACTAGCACCTCTTATATTATCCTGGATACAGCCTGAGCCCATTCTTCGAAGTGAAGTAACACAAGAATGGAAAACAAGCACCACATGTACTCGCCATCAAATCAGTACTAACTGATCAACACTAAGGTGCTCACATGGCAGTAATATTCATTGGATGCCAGTGAGGTGGGGTGGAGTGGAGTGGGGTGGGGTGGGGAGAGTAAACTCACAACTAATAGGTGCAGAGCGCACTGTATTGGGGAAGGGCACGCTTGTAGCCCTGGTGTGGGTGAGGCAAAGCAATTATATGTAACCAAAATGTTTGTATCACCATAATATTCTGAAATAAAAAATAAATAAATAAAAAATAAAATAAAATTTATGGAATTTCAAAATCGATTATTAACATTTAAAGAAAACATAAACAAAGCTAATAGAAGAGCCCCCTGTTATAGTATGGAGAGCGAGAAATGACCATTCACAGACCAAATTAAGCCGAATTATGAGTCTTTATTAGCTGGCCAGTGACCACTCCTGCCCTGTCAGAGCACAGGTACAGAGAATGGCCCCGTCCTATTCTTTACACGGGGTTTTTATACTATTCTTAGGAGAGGCTACGTGACACAGAGCATGGGGCAGGGGAACAAAAGCGGGAAGTGGAACATAGGGTTGTGTGACATGGAGCATGGGACAAGGTCATCT
>CAUYSK010125513.1:0-15248 GCA_963575035.1 Avahi laniger
TTTTCTTCAGAAAGCTTTATTAAGAGTTTCAGTGTTCTTAAGACAGAAACTAACTCCAATAGTGCTCTGCAACATGCTGATATTTCTTGCTTCGATTTAGTTGTAAAATAAGCTGCAAAGCAGCAGAAGTGGACACTGCAACTTACGTCTGTAACCTTTCTTTTTTAAGTCTAGTCACTTCTTGAGAATTTTTTCTTCTTTTTCTTCCTTTATTTTTTCTTTTAGGTTCTTCGTTTCATCTTGGAAGGAAAAGGTCTGAAGAATTGCAGTGAGAACTTTTTGGTAATTCTTTGAAATTGAAACCTGCATGACTTTGAGGGCTTAGTGCAACAGATCAGGAAAATATACCACTTGGGGATTATCTGAAATGCATAAAAGCTGCATAAGTAAGCAATACCCTTGGAAGCTATCCTACCTGGTAGTACAATAGAGGAAATTCAATATGGAAAACTAGTGACAATGATGTTGAAGAGCTAAAGGAAAATGAATGGTGAGATAACTCAGAAATTAGCAATATCAAAAAGCCATTGGTACTCCTAGAACTAAAGGATCAGAAAAAGTTTGTGATATTGTAAGAGCTGGTGAGCCAGGTTGTCTGACAGAAGCTAGAATCATGGAGGAGATGTAGTAGCTTATTAAAAATGCTACTCAAAATAGAGGAGAGGAAGAGAATACTTTTCTTCTCCTTTCTTCTTACTCTCTACTGCTAGTCCCTACTATTATCCAAACTCAAGAGGAAGGCTCAGGGTAAAGAAATCTGGAAAATGTAGTCTGTATGGTTCAAGCCTTCTGTGCCAAAAATGAGAGAATGAGAAGGGTGATGTATAAACCTGAGAAAACAAACAAACAAAACATAAAATGAACATTATTCATTTTATTTCTGTTAATGGCTAGATTATTCAGAAAAATCTGAATAATTAAATGCTACAAAGTATTTTAAAATCCTTAAAAAGACAAATTATACAAGACAGACAATAACAACCAGGGTACAATTCAGAGGAAACAGAAAAACAGAGAAATCAGCAATGCATAGGAAAACTCAATCATCTCTTCATGCAGCTATGGAATTAGCTAGTACTGTCGACATTGGGCTTTTGTTTCCTTGATCATCTGGGGTAGGAAACATACTATAAGTCAACTTCATAGATCTTTCACACAATGAGAATCTAACGGGAAAATTATCACAATTTTAGCTGAGGTTAAGGTTGAACATGAAAAATCCACCTCACACTATGCCACAGAAAAATAGCAGAGAAAGATGAATTGTCACTGAGGGAAAAGAGGAGACAAAAGGACATAGTTCTCTGAGAATTGATGATCAAGGTATTTCCCCCACGTGAACTTTGAGTCTGGATCTGCACAATCTATGTGATGCGGGGAATCTTAACTTCTTTAAGCTATTCCAGATTAGCAATACTCCAGATGTCCAGCAAATTAAAACACAAATGTTCATTAAGAAATTTACTTTCATCCCAAACCTAAAAACTCCATGAATAATTTCTCTAACATAATGATCACACAAAGTAAAATACATTCAAACATAAGTTTCCAACTTTGTTATTTTACTTTTAGAAGATCTTCCCTATATTTGGCATCTCAAATTGTCATTTTCAGTTTAGAATAAACCTGTTAAGTTCCACTAAAACAGACTTGGATGCAAGAAGTATGTTTGGGAGTTAATCCTGGAAGTAGGGGCAAGGGAGTGGGCAATGGGAGACTGGGAATGATAAAAGTAAATTCAAGTAGAAATTATGAAAATTATTTGTGTAAGCAATGGGGGTTCTGTAAGAACTTGAAAAACAAACAGAATCCTGCCAAGGTTGTCCATCTGAGGGATGGAAGTCTAGCCCATAAATACACCAGAAATTATTCATTTATTTAGACATTTTCTCAGTGATCATAATACTTCTTCATGTCAAGGTCTCCAGTGGGTCAGAGCTGAGCAGGTTCTTAACAGTTTTGAAGAAGACTATGAGTCAGAAAAGTAAAAAAAAAAAAAGGTGTGGTACTTATTTGAAGTGTAACCTTGTCTATGTGCACAAGACTATGTCCATCACCACTGTGATGGAGATTGGAGGTGGCCAAAAAGTATAATATATTGAAAAAAATGTGTCTACTACACATAGTTTTGTTACAATTACTTACTGATATGTGATATCTTAATATGGTAAAGGACATCTTTTATATTATTTCTAATTGTTTTAAAATAGTACAATTTATTTTTTTTATTTATTCTGTGTGCACAGTAACCTTACTACATAATGTATGAATTCTAAAAACCTTGATAGATTTTCGTATTATCTATAATTGCAATCATACTATACATCGATTATAGTGCAAAGGATGGCAAAATTATGTCATCTCTTCTTTATGATTACTTTATTTTCATCACTTAGACGTTTTCTTTTTTCCCTTTCACCTAATTTCACTCTCCAAGATTTTTATTAAATGTTTTTATTAAAGGATTCATTATCTTCTCAGAAAAATTTTCAACATTTTCTCATTTGTATGATGTGTGCTAGAGAATTCTTGTACAGATTGTTTCTAAGATTTAAGAAGCTATTTTAATCATAAAAGGATTTTGAATTCTATAAAGCATTTTTCCTGCATGTATTGATAAGATCACGTGAATGTGTTCTTTATTCTGTTAATAGTGTGAATTGGCTCAATATGTGTGTGCAAGTTTAAAATTGACAGTTACATTCAAGGGTGGTCCTGAAAGACAGTGAAATTGAAATTGAAAAGGAAAAATTATCAGTAGATGATAAAGCTTCAAGTAAAGAAAAAGATTGATAAATTAGACCTGTTCAAATTAAGAATTGATTCACCTTTAGGAAAATGAGAATGCAAGCTGCATTTTAACACTGTTTCACATAGTACCAAATTAATTCAAGATTTCCCTGAAGACAAAAGAAAGATAAAAATATTCAGGGATTAACTAATGTATCTGCTTCTGGCTCTTGACATTGAAAAAATAGCTATTTAAAAATAACTATAGGTTTTTTGCTTTCTTTTAACAATTGTACAAAGTAATCTGGACTTGATTTAGTGCTGGCAATCTTGGTAATAATACTAGATAGCTTTCAAATTTCTTGCCTATGGAATTTTTTTCTTTTTTAGAACAGTCAATATACAGGTCTTTTGTTGAGGTAAAAAGGGATTGTTTATGTACACTAATCTGTATTTCTAAAACTATCCCATTCTGAACGAAGTTTTATATAAGTCATTCTGAACAAATAATATGTACCCAAAACCATAAGCCAAATTTAAATTTGTACTTAGATTTTGAACTAAACTATAGCTAAACTGTATTCACAAGGAAATGATCATATCCACAGTGCTTCAGCCTTTCCTTTTATACCATTTCTAAAAGTTCCTTCAAATGTTTAAAGAAAAATAAACTACATTTGCAAGACAGAGAAAATCAATATCTACTCAGCATATTTATATTTTCTTAGCATTTACAATGTACAATTTTATTTTTGTTTTATGATTATTTTTGGTTTGGGACTTTTATTATCAAAATTATTATGAACATACATGGATAGCAAACAATATTAAACATGTAGGTTGTTACAGTACTTAGTTCCAAGTTGTTTCCTTGTATTTTTTTCAAACCCTTTCTTTTCACTTTCCTATTGATCTGATGCTCCAGGCCTTATTTATGCTTTGAGCTGTTCCCACTCAGATTGGAGCCTTATCTTTGTGAGAATGAACCATAGTTGATTTTTTATAGCTTCTCCTCAATACTACGAATCCTTTGCGTTCTGTGTTCATCCACAAACTTTTGCTGGGATAAAAAAAATGTAAGGTATGGAATAAATTATGACTTTTAATTTTCTTTGACACTTATTTATGTTTTAATTTGTTCCCATATCTCTCCGCATTATTGTTCAACGGAGTGTAGAGGAGATTTGGATATAGGCTGTCATTGTTGGAACTCAGGACACACAATCCCAACATGTGACTATAGAGACCAGATATGCCACCCCAAAATATACTTCTTAGTCATATTTCCAGCTGGTTATTTTGAGCATCTGCAGACAAAGGAGTATCTCTGAGAAGCTGCTGTTTTATAAAGGAAATTTGCCTCTATAGAGCAAATCTACATTAGTAAAATTATCTGTATCAGGAAGAGCACTGTTCCCAGACAACTTTCATTACTTGACAGATTTTTATTTTTATAAAAAGGCAATCTTTATTCACCATACATTTTCCTCCTCTAGCTGTCTCATAACTGGTCTCCACCATCCAATCCTCCCAAAGCCCCACATCCCTATTCCATTCAGCAGCCCAGGATGTTATATAAGCTTCAATTATCTGGTCCTTCCTCAAGTCTCATATTTTGTGCGACTTTTGTGTGCCCTTAGGCAATTAAATATGAATTTGCTTTTGTTAATCTATGTCAGTTCAATTTGTAGACCAGCCAAAGAACCTAGTATTTTGGAGGGAGGCCATTTTCCCTCCCCTACAACATCATCCTTTAGACTTGATTTCAAACATGAACCCTAGACTAGGTCCATGCTTGGAGAAATTAAATGGTATGAGAAAAGCTGTAGCAAACTGAGCTTGCCAGCTGACCACAGCAATAAAGTAGAAGTCTACATCGGAGATGAATTTTGCTATCACTTGCTATTTATCACTGTGAGTAGAAAGGGTATCAATGGTAAAAATGAAGAAGCAGGTAGTTATTATTGAGATGATTATTGCTTTCCAAATATCTACATGTACTGCTGTCCAGTCCCTATGAAGGTGGAGTCTATAGCTAACTAACCACAGGTGACCGGAAGTGAACATACATGAACATATAAGAAGATAATGGCAAGAAGAAGTGAATATTTAAGAGAAAATAATAAAAAATACTGAAGAGGAAAAAAAATTAAATAAATCTTTTGCCCATATACTCATAGTTCAATTCTTAATTATAATAGATATAGGTCTTCATAACTGGTAGGATATGTCCTCAGCACAAGTGAGATTGATTTCAAAGATATAAGCGTGGTTTAATATTGGAAATTATATTTCTTAAATACACCCAAGGAGAAATAGCATATACCTATTAATAAATTCTGAAGAAGTATTTTATTAAATTCAAATTCATTTCTAAGG
The DNA here is from genome assembly GCA_963575035.1 of Avahi laniger. Lineage (NCBI taxonomy): Eukaryota > Metazoa > Chordata > Mammalia > Primates > Indriidae > Avahi > Avahi laniger. Next base: position 5,110 of record CAUYSK010125513.1, read on the forward strand.
AAATTTCTCAATGGAGTAGGACTGAGTTATTATTTCTTTAACATTCTCCAAACAAAATCTTACTAATTTGGATAATATATTTTCTCTATAGGTTAAAAAAAAGGAAAGCGTGTAAATTCTGATTCTTATTATTAGGCATTATATTGAAGTATTAGTCAGTGAAATTTGATAAGACCAGCTACTGGTGGCATAGAATTAGAAAAGGAGGAGAAAACGTCTCTATTTGCAGATAATAAAGTAGGAGATATAGGAAAAAATAAATAAAAGACAAAATCAATAGGCAAGATATTAAATATCAAGAGAAGTTTCACTAGGGTAATAGAATATAAAATCTGCATACAGAAATAAATTATCTAAATGTATATAAATAATAAGTCGTAAAATGTAATAGATGGTCTATAAAAAGGAAACATTAAAAATTTAGCAATAAAATGAAGTATAATAGAAAAGTGCAAATTCTACATGACTGAAACTCCAAAATACTTGTGAGAGATCCAAAAGTATACTTGAGTGATTGGAAATTCATAGCAGGTGCAATAACATAGAGATGTCTCTTCTTCCCAGATTAATTTATAAATTAAATCAAATCCAAATAAATTCTCAAAATATTTGTTTTTAAGCCATCTAAATGAACTCAAAGATTTATATAAAAATGTAACTAGTCAAGAAAACTTGAAAAATAACAATAAGGTGGGGTTGGGGGCCAGCCCCTTGAAATACTAAAACATGTTAGAAAGTATTCAGATTGTACTGCTACAGTACATCTATTAAATATTTAATGTAGAAACTAAAGCTGACTTAAATATGGGAAGAACTGAGTGAATTAATACAAAGAATAGAAAGTCTAATAAATTTAGGTTAAAGCACTGGAGAAGATAGAAGCCAGAGCGCAGAGACTGTGTACCAGAAACCGCATATGGCAACTGTGATCACAGAGAAGGAGTCAAAGAGACTTGGAAAAACTTCCATGTCATATGGCTATCATCATGGAGAGACCTGTGAAGCTGCCATGCCTAGCCAAACAACCATTCAAGAATAAATACATTTAACTCTTGCTTTCCAAAGTTCATCTAATTTCCTCTCATTTGACAACTCTAAACAAAAAACTAGAAAGTTGAAAGGATTCTGATAAACATAGCAGACTTGCAAGGGACTGATTATTCATGCTACAAAGTTGACAACAGATAATCCACCATAGTAGATCTATATTTAAAACAGTGAAGTATTACATTATGAATGTGTGCACACATCTGTACATTATTTATGTTTGTGAATACACACATACACAAAGTAATGGAGCAGAAAATAATCCAATATATATGGAAGCTTTCTATATGAAAAAAAGTATCTCAAATTATTGGGCAACAAAAAGGACTTTAAGAATTATTTTAGAAAAATATATTGCCCTTTTAAAAAAAAAATCCTGTAATCTCCAATTGTATATGAGTTACAAATTTTGAAAGAACTGGCAAAGGAAAAAAAAGGAATTTTCAAAGGGAAGAATAATTTTAACCTGGGATTGATAAAATCCATTCTAATTATTACATGAAAGTCAATGTTAATAAAGTAAAAGATTTATAATTTTTCCACATAAAGACTAAAAGTACTAATATGGCAAAATAACAGTCTAAGCAGAGTCAAAATGAAAATGAAAAACTAGAAAATAGTTCCAACTAATGTCACAAAAAATAATAGCTGTAAAAATTGAAACATAAAAGACCAACAATTCAATAAAAATTGACCAAAATATGAACATATAGCTCAGAGTTAAATGACGAAAAGCAGTTCTTAACATGCTTATTCCTATGTGTAATAATATAAATGTAAATTATTACTGCATTTTGGTAATGGTTACCTTATAATATTTGCAAAAGTCTACAGTTTGACAATGCATCATTGTTGTTAGCCTATAGAAAAACAAGATATTAATTATTAAACTATGGCATATCCTCAAAGTGGATTACTCTGCAGCTATTAAAAAGACATAGAATGAAGGATAATTCCATATTTTGAATACGAAATAAGATGAATAACTTAATGTTAGTGAACATAGCAAAATAGAAAATATTTTATATAGTTACTAGCCTTGCTATAAAAAAGTATGTGTGTGTATACATGTATATACATAAAGTATATGCTTAGGATTGCTATTACATGTTTGTAAACTATGCAACATGGTAGCTTAAAAAAACAGAAATTTATTTTCTTTCATGTTCTGGAGGGCAGAAGTTCGAAATGAAGTTTTTGGGAGGCCAATCTCCCTCCCCCCTCTCTCTCTAGGTGAAAACACTTTCTTGCTTCTTCCAGCTTCTGGTGTCACCAGGCATTTCTTGGCTTGTGGTATCATAACTCCAATCTCTGCCTCTCTCTTCACATGGATCTTCAGATGGCCTTCTCCCGTTTGTCTCTGTGTCTCAAGTCTCCTTCTTTTTCTTAAAAAAACACCAGTCATAGGAATCAAGGCCTACTCTAAATACATTATGCTGTCATCTTGAGATATTTAAATTAAATCCCTTATTTCTATGCAAGGCTACATTCAGAGACATCAGGTATTGGGACTTGGACATATATTTTGGTGGACACAACTCAATCATTTATATGTGTATGTGTATGTATATGTGTGTATATATATCTGATGATCTATTTATCTATATCTATTGTATCCATAAAGACAAAATTCAACTCACAATATATCTATCTTTCTAAAAAAATCACCTGAATAGTAAATGAGAAACCAATAAAAACGGATTCCTTTCAGAGTGGGTTTGGGAAATGGGATAGAGAGGACCAGGCTAGAAAAAAATCTATTTGTATTCATACTATAACTCCTTGTGTGAATATGAATCTGAACCATGTAAGCTGTTTTTATATTCAAATATAAAATTAAATATAAAACAAGTGATAATTAAAATTTAAAGCAAACTAAAACATATGATGCTAACTCTACATTAGGTTGGTTCCATAAAGATAATGAAAAAATAATAAGTGGTTTTATAACACAGAATTTTGACTAAATGTCCACTGGGGCATACATTTAAAGTGCTCCAGGCTCCTTGGAGAAATGATTAAATATATTAATAGATTCGGGACAGAAAATATATAAGTGTACTTGAAACATCTTGTGCCAAGAAACAAAACTCATGAACATTCATCAACACAATAAAAGAAGCAAGCTTAACCGTCTCACAGATCAAATGAGAGAAAATTTTGTATTAAAAATGTAAGAATTTGAAACACATAAAATATAAAAAATCCATGAGTTTACAATGATAACTATAGAAGGAGAGAGCAAAGTTGAAAACCTCATTTTTATATATTAGAAATAATTTTTATACCAACTTCTTAATCTGGGAAATTATGAGAAAGTATTAAGACTTCATCTTCCCATTCTAAGAATTCTACTAGATAGCCATGAAATAGCCCCAGATAATAAATGAAAGTTATTCTTTGCAGAGGAATGTCAGTTTATAAATGTAGAAAAAAAATTTATAAATGTGAACTAAAATAAAATCCTAAGTCCCCCACTGACTGAACAGACCCCCTCTTGGCCAAGGGAACCCTAGAGAATCCTTAAAATTGAGTTCCTGGTCACCAAGAGAAGGGGAGTTGGACACGCCTTGTTATACTTCCTCACTTTTGAAATTTAGATGCAAAAATTGACCAGCATTAATATTAAAACAAGAGACCACAAGACTGACAAAACAAACTCTTTGTGACAATAACATACTGAATTATTAACAGGAACTAAGGCCATGCAGGACAAAGGTTAAATCACTTGTAGGCCATCAATTTGCTTAACGAATCACTTGAATCAGTATATTGTGGCTTGTCTCTGATTAACAGACTTCCTTATTCTACATTCCAAGTCTTTAGACAAAGCTTTATTTCTTTAACCAATTATAAATAATAAAAAAAAAAAAAAGTTGAATTCAGCTGTAACCAGTAAGTCTCCACTTTGAAATGCTCTGTCTTTTGGGGCAAAAACAAGGTACACCTTCCAGGTATTGATTTGTGATTTTACCTGCAATTCCTGTTTCTCTAAAATGTATAAAACCAAACTGTAACCCAGCCACCTCAGGACTACTTGCTCAAGACTTTTTGGACATGGCTTCCTGGGCCATGTGTACACACATTGACTCAGAATAAATCTCCTTAAATTATTTTAGAGAGTTTGTTTTTTTTTAATTAATATAAGATTGAAGCATAATTTTACTATGATCTAATAACTTTTGTGAAAGCTAAGGCAGAGTTAAAAGTAAAACAAACAAAAATTATATTGTTCCATTATTTGTGAAAACTCTAAATACACTTCCAAAATTCTTTCCCACCTACCTCAAATTTGTAATACGGAAATGAAATGCTAAATATGCTCAGTGTTTATTTTTTAATCATTCATTTGTGGCTTTCAAATGGATTCAGTCTGGGATAAATATGTAAGCCAAAAACAAACAAAACACCACTTGTCTCACAGAGATAAACAAATGAATCTGAGGTTACCAGAATATGCATGTGGTTTAATAAACTCAAACAGAATGAAATTTAATATTTAATGCTGTTTTGTATATCATAATAATAGAACTGAACATAAGAGCAAATATTATCCAGATTACTACATCAAAATGGAAAGAATATATAAATGAACAGTATTCATTTTTATTTAACCAGAATTATGCTGGCTGGAGTGCATAGTCCATGTTACAATGACTGACAGTATTAATTCAGTAGTTCATTTACTCACCTTCTAATTTAGAAGGTTTTCAGTATGTGAACTAAAAATGTATACAAATCAAGCAAAGCAAAAATCATTTTTTGTGATACTTGAAAAATCTGCTTGCTACTTTAGAAAACCATAAAGATAAAAATTTAAATCATCTTAGAAGTGCTCAGGGTAGAATGAATGTCATAAAAGATAAATGGGTTTATATACCTTTTCCTGAATAAAAAATTATGGCTAGAATGGGTGAAAATTATTTTATTGTAAGAGGATGTTAGATCTGCCTGGATGTTCCCTGATCCCTGGTTTCCAGTGTCAAGAATGGGTACTGATACCAAGTGGAGCCAATGACGGAGTGATCACAAATACAAAGCAATCCCCCTACACATTTAATGCAAAGGAAAAGTACATCTCAGACGGAGAGACAGGCCATTCTCTGTGAGTGGAGAAGACCCTGAAGTCAGAGCACACACTGTCTTTTATGTGCTCACTAGTTTGTCCTGCCTTTCTCCTGGCAGGATTGGATGCCTTTCCTGCCTTTGGAGTGATTGACAGGTTGGGGTTACATAACAGATTACATAATAGGCTGGGGTTACTGTAAAAATTTCCTTACTACACAGGCATCCTCCCAGAATCCTTCATGAAAACTCCACCCATGCTATGCTAATTAGATGGTAATGAGCCCCAGGTCAGTTAAAGATCACTAGGAGCTCCTTATTGTTCATGTTACCACCAGGGAATAGTTCCCAGCCACAATTTGGTTCCTAGCTACAATTCAGTTCCGCTCTCCACCCTTAGCCACTTCCTTGCCCACCTGTTTGTCCCCCTTCGAACCTAACAAGGATACTGGTTTAAGTGCCGTATATCTTTGGGAATATTTTTCTACATTAGAATATATAATCAAAATGATCATGAAGTCTTAATACCTTTAATAGGACTTATGTTAACTTTTACATTACTACTACCTAATTATGTTAGCAATTCACAATAAAATATTCTTTAATTTTCATTAAATCTGTATGTATTAACAATGCTATCTTCACAGAAATTACTTATGATTTAAAAATCTTACTAAATATGTAGACAAAAATGTTGATCAAATACATATCAATAATTAAGCAATGTCTGAAAGCTATTATACTGACAAAAAAGATGGTAGTAGAATTGACGTAAAATATATGGTAAATGAAATAGACTGGAATGAATGATTATTTTTAAATGAAAATATCATTGAAAAATATTCAATTTTGAATGCTTTCATCTAGTTATGATAGTTATGCACTGATACAAAATGAATTCAGTGAAAAGAATTTTTTTTCTTAAATAAATTTTAAAAAAGAAAACAAGAGAAAATATCTTTACTTAGAAGTCTGGTGTACAAAAAATGACAAAGCTTCACAGCCAAAAGCATCTGGTGCAAAATTTCTCCCACAACTCTACCAGCTGCCTAACAGATGATATAAAATTATTTCAGGGCGTTCAATACATCTGCCATTTCATGTTAGTGCACTTGAGGGTAGCAAGACATAGCCCAAGCGGACACATTTCATAGGATTTTTATAACGGCAAAAGGAAGCAACTTTGTATGCAAGGTATGCCAAATATATTTTTATGAAGAAAAGAAGAGTAATTTCATCCTAAAGTAAAATGACCGGTTAATTTAGAAAGAGAAAGAGGAAAAATGTAGAAAAAATCTGAATGGATACGGAAAGCTGTAGAATGTTCGATGGAAAAGGAATTTTATTTCTTGTTGTAAAAACTGGTCATTTTGAGGTAAAATTCATACTTACACCTTTATAAAATTTTAAAAGGGTCTGTAAAAGGGGGATTTAGTATCAATAGCATATTGATAGAAAACTAGAATATGATTTTCTGTCTGCTAAAAGTACAAAATTATTTTCTAGATTATTGGTCTGTTCTTAATAAGAGAGTTTAATCTGCCTAGAAGCCAAATTACCTCTGTTTCATCAAAATAATTTTGTGGAGTTTATGTAGACTTTATAATTTCTTTGGTTATTACGAGAACCAAGTCTTTTTATTTTTAAAGAGCTAAGAATTTTTATAGTCATATTACTGCCTATATATACTTCAATATTTTTATCGTCACTTTGGTTAAATAGGTGGCCAAGTATTGTTTCACAGCAACACGTAATCTTTACAGTCAAGTGTTAAAACCTCATGGCAACTTTTGACATTTTGCCTTTCTGAAATACTAGTTGCCTTCACCCAGAAGAAAAATAAATTTTTTTGTATCTTCATGACAGAAGATATTTTCTGGAGCAAACTACCTACCTAGATTAGTCTCCTACCCTCCTACAGAGACTGGGAGATACAGGCTGTGTCTTCCTTGATGAATGCATTTTAAAGAGATGGCTCCTAGGTCCCTGAGAAAGACTATCCTGAGTTGTGAACTCAATCTTAAGAAGATTTACATCTCAAAAGGACAGGGAGAGGAAGGACTTTTCAGTTTAGGCCATCAGAAGTTAATAAGTGAGGGAGGTGAGGGCCCCAGAGGCAGGGAGAAGCCTATCTAACCTTGAGTCAAGATTTGGAAACATTAAGGCACTCTTGGTAAACCTTCAGTCCTCACTGCCCTCACAGTCTCCTGCTGGGTCACATCAACTGTTGGATATAAAAGAATAACTGGCCAAACCATGAATATTCCCTATTCTTCCAGGGCTCTCAAAGATTCCAATCTGTTCCATTCAGACACCCTAAAATAGTGCCAGGGACTTATTAGGACATATTAATTATACCTGTACTTACCACCAACAGATCAGGGCTGCTTATAGTCTAGTATTAGAGACTTAGTTCTCTGGAAGTGACATCACTGTAACACTAATCTAAAAACCCTCTGAAAAGGCCCTTACCTCATACATCTTATCACCAATACTGCTGTGAGACTCCAGGGCACAAACCCTGAATTTATGTCTCTCAATTACAAAGGCACAAAAGCTACTTTAATAAAATGGTCATCCCAATTAAACACTTTAAACTGAGGCTCTCTCAAGAGCCCCCAGAAGCATATTGCATTATGAGGTAGTCAGGTTTACTAAGAAGTACAGAATAAGTAGGTGACAATATGAAGTGATCATCTTCTGCCCAAGATTTTGAAACAAAACTCCCTAGAGTTCCGTGGCCTACTTTCCATCCTAATCATTTATATTATTCTACTTTGCTGTATTATTCTTCTCCATTCCCTCCGGCATTATCTTTGCTATCCACATAGCATCCCTCATTGCAACTTTTCTGTCTTTTATTATTTTTCTTTTTTTCTTTGCATTTCAGTTTTGAAAGTTTCAGTTGACATATATTCAAGCTCATGAATTCTTTCCACAGCAGCTATGTCCAGTTCATTGATGAGTCCATTAAAGAAATTCTTCATTTTTGTTACAGTGTTTTTACTTTCTAGCACCTTTTTCTTTCTTTCTTATTTTCTGTTTACTTGCTAACATCACCCATTTGTTCTTGCATGTTTACCACTTGTTCTTTTAGAGGTCTTAACATAGTAATCATAGTCACTTAAAGATCTCATCTAATAATTCCAACATCTCTGCCATATCTGAGCCTGACTGTTATGCTTTCTTGGTATCTTCAAACTCTGTGGGTGGTTGTTATTGTTTTTTTGGGTTTTTTTTTTTTTTGTCTTTTCATATGACGTGTAATTTTTGTCAAAGGCTAGACATGTTTTACTGGGTAAAACCTATTTATTGAGGTAAATAGGTCTTTAATGTGAAGGTTTGTGTTTATCTGGCTCAAGCTTTGTGTTTATTATTTGCTGTAGCTATAGGTGTCAAAAGCTAATATCTCCTCTGATGTCCTTGGTTTTGTCTCCCTTGTTGTCTTTGGCTTCCTCTAGACTTCAATACAGTCTGAGATGTATAGTTATTTCTGTTGCATTCCTCTGTTATTATACAGAAGCCCAACTGATGTGGTAAGACAAGGGGGAGGAGAGCTATTCCATGGTCTTATGACTCTGTGTCCCTGGACTATGACCTTCATAAGCACTTCTCAGAATCCCTCTACTCGCTTAGTTGAAGTAGGAAGCCTAGAGTGAGCTGAAGTTGAGTATTTTCCTTCCCCTACATAGAAGTTTAGTGGGGGTGTGTGCAGGGCAGTGAATTGAGTAGTTCTTTAGTTCTTTAGTTGGGTAGGCTTCGGTAAAACCCTGGTAGGTTAGAATCTAGTAAAATAGTTTCCCTTGAGGGAGATCTTTTTGAAGATAGAATGTTCTGGGAATATTTTAAATGGTTATTTTCCCCTCTCCCTACTGGAAGCATAATGAGATTTTTCTCTAATCTCTATTGTAAAATCCTGGTAAAAATTTTACAGGTAAAAGCCAAAAAAGTCTGGATGCCCCTAACCTAGACTGGGCCACCCTAGAGTCTTTAACTCTCAAACTCACCAGCACTCAACCTCCAGCAATCAGTCAACTGCAGTTTATGTTTTCTTACCTTGGTACTCATTCCATAGAGGTTTCCGCTTTTTAGTTCTTCTCCAGTAAGTTTGTATTTCCCTGTATCTGCCTGACTTACCAATTTGGGGGAACATCAGTTTCGCCTGTGAATTCAATTTTCTGATGGATCTAAGAAGTGTTGTCAATTTTCAGTTGCCAAAACCTCCAACATCATTGCCAGTGCAGGGACCAAGGCCCTGAGCCCCGTAATGGTTTGCTGAAAAATCACTGACATGAGACACATTGATTAATTGGAGAAAAAGAAATACAAATTTATTTTATTATCACAAATATTATTTATACACAGGAGCTTCCAGAATTAATACTCTACTTCCCAATAAGGTACAGGACTTTTTAAGTAATGGGGGCTAGGATTGTGGCAAAACAAGTTTTTGATGGCAACACAGGTTATGGGAGGGAGAAAGGAAGCTTGGCTAGCAAAAGTGGTCTTGTTATGCAGATAAAGCCTCTCAGGTAACAGTCCTCAGAGAGAATGGATGGTAAATGTATCTAGTTAGACCTGTAAGGATGTTAGACTCTCAGTTAATCTTTTCTTCATTGGATAAGAGAAGACCTGTTTGCATAAATGGAGATTCTCTACAGATGCAAATTTCTCCCCACAAAAGGCAGCTTTGAGTTACTTCTGTCTGTTGGACCTATACCAGCCATCACAAAATATGTCAAAGAAATATATTTTGAGATAAAATATTTCTAATTTCCTTCAACATGTCAATGGAAAAAAAGACCAAACTCTGTAAAGTAATTTTAAAGAGATTTACTCTGAGCCAAAATTTGAGGATCATGACCCGGAGCCACGCCCAAGAGGCCTTGAGCAAGTGGACTCACTGAGGTTGGGTTACAGTTTGGTTTTATACATTTTAGGGAGACAGGGGTTACAGGTGAAGTCATAAATCAATACGTGGGAGGAATACATTGGTTTGGCCCGAAAAGGTGGGCCATCTCAAAGCG
>CAUYSK010125514.1:0-19563 GCA_963575035.1 Avahi laniger
GTGGGCAGGCTCAAAAAAGAGCAGCGGCACCTGGAGCAAGTGTTTTTTGTTTTTCTGAAGTCTTACTAATTGAGGGGAGGACTATTCAAAGTTAAGGGATTCGCTTTTACTAAAAATTTGGGTAGTAATTCCTAGAATTGGATTCCCTCTCATTTTTTTTTTTTTTACTTTATATGGTTGTCTTGAAATTGTCATGATCATTTCAAGGGCGGAGAAATTTTAAAATTGCAATGTAAATGATATTGTAATTAGCCAAAGTTCATGTAAGGTGACAGAAATAGCTGACAAGCTGGCTGAAGCTGGTTCTAGTCTGCAGTTATCAGAACCTCTTGTTAGCTTCTGCCTGAGGGTTACTTTAACATCTGCATACAATCTTCAATCCCCTATGTCCAGTATCAGTCCTATTTCCCAATCTCCTCTTCTAATAAACTGAATTAACTTTGTAGTCTAACAAGTAAAACAGTGTTGCAGCCATTGTGACACGATCTTCCTGTTTTCTGTCATCGTCTTTGAATTGACATCAAATGAACAAAAACTCATTGGCAGGTGGTTAGGACAAACTAAACAACAAGGATTGTTTCTTAATGAACTTGCAACATAAGGTTATGCCAGAAAAGACATGCACCCCACAGAAAAATATTGGCATGCTCCATGATCGATTAAGGACTAATTCTAATACCTTGCTTGGAAGAAATGAAAAATGAGTGTAGGCTGAACTGTTTGTGCTTATGAATGTGGTCTCTCACAGCCAAATCCTCTCACAACTAGAAAAGAAAAGATGTCTGGTGTAGGATAGTAAGTTGAAACTTACTGCACCTGAGAACCATTATCAAGTAAATTTTATATTTCTTTTTACACCTTTGTGGGGAAAATTGCAACATATAAAATTAGTAAATGAAGACATGAATGATCCCAAAAAAGTAAATTAGACTCCCCCAAAATTAAGTCACTATTTAAAAAAAAGAAAAAGCAAGATTACTTTGTCTAATGTAATGAAATAGCAATTCTTTAAATGCTTCTTTAGTGGCTTGAAAGAAAACACAGAACTTTACAGTGTGCCTTACTCATAGGAGAGCAACTAGAACATTGCAAAAATATTGGCTGTCCAAGGGATAGCATTGCACGATTATGTGTCAGTGGTACTCTGTGACCTTTATCACCTTCTGGAACACAAGATATATTCCTCTGTCAGAAACAGTCCTTCACTATGGTGAGCCATTTATCTGCTCAGTTGTGACAAGCCTTATGTTCTAGGATATATGCAATCTAATGTGTAGTAAAAAGTTTAAAGCAGTAAAAAGTTTAGAAGCCCTATGCAGATGAATATTTACGGCCTTCTGTGCAAAGGAACTCGCAGAAGATTATGTACCACTTAGGATGGCTGCTCAGAAGACCATTCTATCTAATGAAAGGTCATCCTGCTATGATCTAAAGGAGAAGAATCAAAACCCACAGCAGCATTTTTTCACACTGTCTTCCCGTGTAGGTGAACTTATATAAAGGGATCCAACAAACAATATCCTCAAGTCATTCAAGTTTTCTTTTTGGTTCTTCTGTCTTCCTGCTCAAATAAAGAGGTAGTAAGAGATTCTGTAATCTCAAAATGAAGACACACACAAAAAATAGTTAAAACAATAAATATATCATAATGCTAGACATGTAAGGAAAACAATAGGAAGGTTTCATTTTATTTTTTGCACTCAAACTAATGCTATTATAAATGAGTTATAATTTTGATAAAGTCAATAGCAAAATATCAATTGAGGGAGGATATTTGTTTAGAATAGATCACTACAATGAGTTTGAAAAGAGGAGAAACAAAGTTAGAACCATAGGCACTAGTTCATGCACACCACAGCTTATTAAACTAAGGTCAGGAATATGCATTGAGTCCAATTGCTGAGCTGGGATGCAAATCTGAGATGATTTAAAACTAAAATAAAATACAACAAAACAGTTTATTCATAAGGTTTCCCCTTCACTTTATTATGACCTGGACGTTAACTCTAGCAGTCACTCTGCCAGTTTTTACCAAATAAAAATAACTCTAGAATGCATATTTTCCTTTGTAGTATCTTGGAGAGTCATGCACAGGCCTTTTGATTTCATTGCTCTAATAGCAGGTACCACAAGATGTATAACAACTAGCAGTTCCATGTGAAGCATGTCACGATTCATGTTATTTTATTCTATTATTTTTTTGTAGAGACAGGATCTCACTATGTTGCCCAGTTTAGTCTTGAAATCCTGGGCTTGAGCAATTCTCCCATTTCAGCCTCCATAAGTGCTGAGATTACCAGCATGAGCCACCACATCCAACCTGTTATTTTATTTTTGATCCTGGCTATATTAAAATTTCTTATTGGTGAGGTCATGTGACAAAATTTTTACTAGAAGTTGTATTGGTAGTAGAATTACAGGTTTTGTATCAGTTTTCAAATTCATGGTTCAAACATAACTCCAAAGCAAAGCTCGCAATTCCAGAAGTAGTTAATGTACTAAAAGCAATTTATGGCTGTGTTCAAACACCCAAGTACTGTATAGATTTAGTCACATTAAGCATTGGAACAAAGTGGTATACATTGAGCTTTAACTATGTATTTACTTTTTTGAGTTTGGAGGATAGCTTTCTCTCCTTTCTGTCTATAACTATCTTTTTCTCTTAAACCAACTTCATCCAAGTTTTTGGGTAAGAGAGAAGAGAATTGGCTTATGAGCCAGTTGAAATGAGGTTGTTTTCCTGAAGGATTTATACTGCCCCCAGAGATAGAATCTCTCACTGCAATAGCAGTGATCTCTCTGTTAATTCCAGTAAGTCAGGAAACAAATAATTTTGAGCATAAACTCTATGTCCAGTTCTGTTCTAGGTATTGTTCTTTTCCACATGTGACATTGTGCTTTCTACATTGAAGAAACTCCTTTAGTGGAGACATTGGATTTGTGAGAAGTAATTACAAAATAAATCCCCTACAGAGATTTTTGCAAAGTATACAAAGAATATTAATCTTAATTTTTAGAGGAACTATTTCCTCTCTATGTGATGCTAAATATCCTTGCTTCATGACGTTTGTGAGCCTTACAAAAGTTGGTAGATTGCCGATTAGCTGCGGTGCTGTGATAGATGACTTTGCCATTCAGTTCCACCTTGTTAGGTCAATGCTAGGGAAAAGATCATGCATTTTGAACTTCTAAGATGCCATCTTATCCAGATTATCACATACCACATTAAATGTTTCTCTGATAATGAACATTTTTAACTCAAAAGTAACCTAACTTCTCTCATCAGGAACCCTGAACAAACCGAATAGTTATCATTCATAATGTGGTTTCTTTGTGACGTAACTACTGATTACATCTGGAAGGATAGGGTTAGGGCTAGAATCAAGTAGTGATGCCCCTTATACCCTGGGAGACTTTGGAAATCAGAACTCATAATCTAAAAAATAAACAAAAATGACATAAAACAAAAACAAAAACCTTTACCGTTATGTCAAGAATGATGATGAAGGATATGAGGTCCCTGGTGGCAAGTTCACGTGATAGCCTGCCGGAGATTCATGGATTCTGACAGAAGATACAAAGATCCGGGATGAGACACAAAGGGTTTTATCACTCATGGCACAGCAGGCAGCATAATTTTCATGTTTACATTGCTTCTTCTTGACCCCCAACCCAATTCATATGGAGGCAATGCTGCAAATACAATGAGTCTGTATCAGAATTAAAGAACCCTGAGCTTAGGAAACCCTCAATCCTATTTTTGTTTGTTTGTTTTATTTCTTTTTTTTTTCCCTTGATCATCTTTGTCAGGCAGAAATCCCCAATCTTTTTAAGGTGTCTGCTAGAAAATCTTCCCAGCATTTGCGCTAGAGGGAGACATTATGTTTACTATCCTGGTCAAATAACAACAAAAAAAAAAAACTGTTCTCTACCTCAGAAGGAGGCACTACCTCTATCTTTCAAGGCTGTTTAGCTATATAAACATCCTTGGAAAAAAGAGTCTAGAGCAAAAACGTATAAAAGATGTGAAGAAATATCTTGGAGAAATACCTCTCATCTAACATGTTACAGGTCTTAGAAGAACAGCAGAAAAAAATTTAAAAGTCAGAAACGTTTATATATGTTTCATTATGTCTGTTATAGGAGTAGGCAATGGCTAACTGCTATTACCAGTGGTATTGATATACATTAATAACATTGATATAGACCAATATCAGAAGCAGAAAATATGAAAAGATGAAATTATCTCAGCAGGTTAACTCTACTGGTTTTCAAGTAATTATGCATAAACTGTTAAGAAAAATGAAAATGAAACATTAGACACTATTTTCATATTATTTTAAAAATTGCTAGATTTGTTAATACAAGCAACCTTTAAAAATATTTGACTATACATTTATATTTGAATCCATGATTAAAACCGGTTTGGACATTCTGCATATCTGCACTGATTGCATAATGACCTACATATCACTTGAAAAACTTTTGAAATCTAAGTAGATATAAATTATCTTAATTGTCTCAGGTAATGGCCTTTCCCTGGAAGTCTTGGTGTTCTTTAATGTAGATATAATTATTCAGAAGCAACTACAATTTCCCTTTTGTATACAGATATAGATTGTTCCTTAAAACTGGGTCGACATACTTGCTCAAATGACCATGTGAAGGCGAAGCTTTTTAAATTAATGGGACTATTGTTAGACTAGAACCAAAGACTTCTTGTGTTTTGTAATTCTTAAGATGCAAAACAATAGAATTTCCTTACTATTAATATTTCTTTGAGGCCAACTTAGACTACAGAAAATCTTAAAGTTGAACTTTAATTTGAGAAGGAAGCTGATTACATCTTAAGTCAGGTTCCTTGTGTGACTGCATTTTTTTTTTTTTAAATCTGATAGACTGTTGTTGACTGTTAGGTTGAATAATTATAAAATAGAAATTAATCCAACTACTCTTCACTAAGTACCTAGCTATCCACTGGGTAATATATGGATTCTAAAGAAGAAAAAAATACTATCCTCTAAGATCTTAGAGTCTGAGTAAACTCGAAACTCAAAATAAGAAACATTTGCTTGTTATCAGTAGTCAATTTCTGGAGATTCTGAGAGAAAAGTTTGATCCTAGAGACAGTCAGACATATCCCAGAGTGCACTTCTTCTTTGTTTTGATTTCCTTCCTCCCTCCCAGTTGCCGCTGTAAAACGCATCTTAGGTTTGAATAGGAGACCAAATGACCTCTTCTCTTTGTGTTTATATTTTTGTGTGCACACACACACACACACACACACACACACACACATACACACACACGATTTCTTACTTTCAAGTGATTTTAGAGAAATGGCATCTTAGAGAAATTGCCGCTTCAGTGTTTTGTTACTGAGAAAGATTAAACAGGGAGGAAATATTACTGTCAGCCCATGTATCTGGTTTTGGCTTAACTGGGAGGGGACCAAAGAAACAGGTTTACCTTTGTTCTGATTGAATATTTCATTCACTATAGTGATTCTTTTTGGCCTCAAATAAGAGATAGATCTACTGTGGTAGCTTTTCTTTTCCAGCCCCCAAACCCACATGCCTCGTGCCTTGCTGCCTGACTCTCTAAAACGGCTTCCTGCAGGCCTGGCTCCAGAGTCACATTCCCTCTTCCATTCTTTGTTGTAGGGAAGAAACAAAGATTCAAGGAGTCCTATGTAAATGGTTTTGGAAATGTCACATATGTTCTTTTTGATATCACTTATTATTGGGATGTACAAACATTTTTATGACAGTTCTTCAGCCCAAACCACTTATCCAAAGTAAAATTTAAAACCATTAGAAGAGGAATGGAAGGATTATCTTTTGTTTCTCCTAGCAATAAACCAGCTTGAGATAATTCAAGGTCTTTTAGAGTCCATGAAAAAATTCATTTACTTTAACTTTTGACACATATTCTTATCTCTTTCTAGACTCTAATCTACTCAAGGAGAACAGAAGAATAGTAACACTCTGAATTTGTAAATAAATCCTGCTTAACTGAATTCCTAACATTTGATTAGAGAACATGGAATATATGGGAAAAAAAACACTACATATAATCCTGATACACAAAGAGATAGTTTTGAATGACATAATGTTTTCTAAAACCCTTAATTAGACCTTAATTGTTCTCTCTTTTGTAGAACAGCAAAGTAAATATAGCCATCAAAGATGTGGGCTATTGCATTGTCTTTTCACTTTGATTAATTCTTGGTATACTTAAATATAAGATGGAGATAGTAAAAGTCTTTGTCATACCTACCTCATAGATTATAATAATGATCATCTAAGATTATGAATGAAAGCCCTTTGAAAAGCAAAACTACAAACTATAAATAAAAAGTGGTATTGTATTATTGCTGTTGATGTTATTTTGGTGACAGTTGTTTAAAATAAATCTTTCAAAATCTTAGATGTTAAAGTGAAATAAAATATAGAGACATATCTCTATGTTTAAAATGTTTTACTTGTGAAGTAATAATTGCAATTTAGGTCATACACACAGACCAGGTGATCTTTGGTATATCCAAAGGGCAAAGAGGAGGTTGGAGGTTTTATAAAAAGGAGAAACGTGTATTGTTTTGCCACAAAGTTTAATGGCACTAGTAAGGTTTTGGGGAGCTGGCGAACTGACTGATGAGTGACGATGGTGGGTAAAACTAGCTTTTGAGTCATGGCAGGTTGTTTCAACAGCTATTGGATAAAACTTTTTTCAGGTTACAACAGGAAGATTCACAGCCAAGTTTGCAGAGAATTATATTCTCGGGGCAAGTTTGGTACCCGGAACGCTTTTCCCCCTGGTCTTTCAACTCTATTTTAACTGAGTATGACAACAGTGACCCAATTTATATGATCACTTTTCACATAGTAGAATAATTATTGTCAGAAAAACTTAAAATTTTCTCATTCTCAGAAGTGACTATCAATATAATGTAGTTTTGTTATTTTCCATAAAGTGAAATGAGACAATATTTTGTTATTATAACAAAATTTACTTTATCTTTTTTGTGTTAGATCATATTAAACTTTATTTAATGTTATGAAAACTATTTTGTAAGTTTTATGTGGGTATCCTATTTTTGGATGTAAAGTATGCTAAGTTTTAGGATATTATACTTTTTATTGTATATACTTAAGGTGTACAACATATTTTCATATGCATAGTGAAATGGTTACTATAGTCAAGCGAATTAACATATCCATCATCTCTTATAATTACCGTTTCATGTGTATGGTAAGAACACCTAAAATCTATTCTCAGCAAACTTCCAGTATACAATAGAATGTTATAACTATAGTCTTTATGTTGTATCTTAGATTTGCAGATTTATTCATCCTACATATCTGCAACTTTATGCCTTTGGCCAACATCTCCTTTTTTCCTCTCTACCTCCATCCCCTAGTAACCACCGTTTTATTCTCTGTATATTTGACTTAGAAATATGTCCTCATATATAATAGAATACTGTTTAGCCTGTAAACAACAAAAAATGAAAATTTTGTCATTTTCACAACTTGGGTGAACATGGATGACATTATGCTCAGTGAGATAACAAAAGATACATACTGCATGATCTGACTTGCATGTGGAATCTAAAACAAAGAAACAAAACTCCACAAAATTTACTTTTAATGGACTGAATAAACTAGCGTTGTTCATATACCTTGGATTTTTTTTTTTTTTTTACTCTAGTTAATCCTGGAGAAGTATTAGCTCACATATGTAAAGCTGGAGAATTTCGCTGCAAAAACAGATACTGTATCCAAGCTCGGTGGAAATGTGATGGCGATGACGACTGCCTAGACGGAAGTGATGAGGATTCAGTAAATTGCTGTATGTTCTCCTTCAAGTAAACTTAAAACTGTATTTTCCTGAGTCTTCGAGTGTGTGAATTATCAAAGCAGTTTGTCAAAATCTGAAAATATCTCTGATGCAAATAGGACTTAATTTTTATTTCTCAGTCATCCTTTTGCATAAAAATTAGACCATAGATTTCCTTCTTTGCATAATTTTAAAGCACTGATTTTCACATCCTTTTTCATACTTCACATTATCATTTTAGTTGCTCCCAAAATCTTCTCTTTTCTACTGTATGGTGTCAGCGCTACAACACCACTCTCGAGAGTTTGTTATAGGGGACCCTTTTGGATTTTTCAAAGATGTAAAAAATCAATTGAAACCCCCTCAAGATAGAATTATTTGTACAGAATGTCAGGATACACTCCACTGCTCCTTGGCATCAGAGCCTTGAAGAAGATCCAAGGAAACAGACATGGGTCTGGGACATGTCACTACCTAGCTTCACTGGCTCAGTCCATGGTGGGAAACACGTATGGGGCACTCAGAAATAAAAGGCTTGATTTTTTCCCCCTTTGGCTTCTATGTAGGTATTTATCATCTGCTGGGATAGGAATAGATTTATGTTTCCAATAAGGATAAGGAAATTTCCCACATACATGTCAGGAAATATTTTGGAAGTATAATACATTAAATAATATTTCGAGAATATATTTGATTAAAGTCATTAGCTAAATGGCTGTGAAAGACATAAAATATTCTTATATAAAGAAAGATATGTTGGACAAATATACCTTAGGATTTGACCTAGGTACATTGTTTTAAAAAGAAATATGTTTTTTAATTAATGACATTTTTTAGGTTAAAGTGACTGAACTAATTTGAGAGTTAGTCCTCCATTTCCTATTTTTTTTAATTAAGAATATAAAAATGCAGTTTTAAAGGTCTTTTGTTAAGAATTTATAAAATCGGTCTGGGTATCTATATTATGCAACCATTTGTGCTTTGGAATAAAATCCCAAGAATATGGACTTTTAAAAATATTTTTAAATTATATATAATTAAAATATAATACATAAATTATAATTAATGCATAAATACAGCATTATTTTTTCTGATTTCCAGACATTGGCTCTGACTTCAACAGTATGTACTTCTTATTTTCAACCTCGCTAATATCTGTCCTGTAAAATGTGAATCCACAAATAAAATCCTAAGTACTAAATTGACAGAATTAGCCAAAATTTACAGAGCAAGAAGAGCATTTGATCTGGGCGTTGGGGGGAGGCGGGTAAAAGGTTTTTTTTCCTACTTTCTTTACATAAATGATGTATTATTGAGTGATTAATTTAATTGCTTCACTTCTTCTAATTCACAATCAGCACCATTATTTATGATTTTAATGAATGCTCCCTACATACCAGCTTCCTCTGTAGTTGTAGGAATCCAATGCCTGAGCAGAGCACAAGTATTTCATCAAATATTTATGTATTAGTTCTTTAGGTCCAGGCTTTCATTTATGTGACTTGTCTTTTCTATCAACTTAACAAGAAAACTCATCTTCTCTATGGGTACTTTACATTTGTGCTGTTAATTAATGTTAAAGTTTCTAGTCACTAATTTTTTCTTGATTATCATCATTTTCCATTTTATCACCCAAACCATGAGTTTTTGCTAGTCTTCTTTTGCACTTATAACTCATACTCAATTCTATCAATAAATTCTATTTCTTTTGCTTCTTAAATAATTAATGTTTTATCTTTACTTCCTCTCAATTTTCATTGGATAAATTAGGCTCTCATCTTAGATTAACTTAACAAGTGCCTTTCTACCATTCCTACCACTATTCCTCCTCTAACTAAAGCCCACTTTCCACACTGATTTCAGAATGGTAATTATCAAGTAAATCAGTTCTTGTTATTTCAGTAACTGCATAACAACCAACAGGGGTAAATTTTAAAATCTATTGGCTCATGTATAAGTTAATTCTAGTTCTGTCTCATGTTTACATCTCTAATCTTCAGTCTATCATGTATCCACTTACTCATTTTGTTCTTATGAAGTTGAACTACAAGTAGATCTCTAAAACGTGTCATTCTGTTTTTCTCCTCTGTGACACTGCACTGACTGTTCCTGGTCTAAGGAATTCAATACAGTTTATCAGTACTTCCTTAGGAAAGTCTTTTTTGATCACCAAAAAATCTCCTCCATATAACCCTGTTAGAGTTAAGCATGCATGTCCTGTACATTTCTTTATTATAGTAGTTGTCAAACCATATTGCAATTATATGCTTGCTTATTTGGGGCATGTAATATATTAATGTCTTCATGAGAAGATGCTGTATGCTGTAGCATCTTTGCAGCCTTAGAGTCTAGCACTGCACCTGACACTTGGATGAATGAATGATTAAGTTAGTGAGGCAATAAGCAGCTCCACCTCTCTGGCCACCTTCCAGCAGTATGGTGTCTTCTGTCAGCATTGCAATGATTATATTTCTGGGATTGCACAGTTAATATTCCAATACTACATAAGCAATTTCAGAGGATTATTTTTGATTTTAGTCACTCATAACCTATGACCTTGAATTTTGTTATCATTCTACTTCTATCCTCAGTGTTTCAACTCCAAACCAAAAGACGACATTTGAATTTCCTTTTACTTCATTGATGAAAATCACAAAAGTCCTTGATAAGCCCGACTGATATAAACATGTATAATTTGGTACTTTAAAATGTTGGCCCTCTAATATATCGGATGACTTTTATTTCTCTGGGCAGCTATTTCTGCTAAAATCCCTGAAGTGAGTAGAAAATGTAAATTGTGCTCAAATGCTAGAGAATGTAAAGCCATTCCCACAAGTTGTTTTTTACTACACATAAATAAAAACTTTCTAAAAAGTGATAAAATCACTTTATCACCAAAACTACTTTAAACAAAAAAGTGTTTGTAGAAACTGACTGGAAATGCACACATTTGCTATGCAACAACATGATAAAATGACAATGTCTCAAATTCTCAGTAAAACTAATACCAAAATTCATTCTTATCATAGAGAAGTGCTATCACTGGGAGTAAAGAAAATTACTTTAAAAAGAATATTGAAATTGTGAAACAAATACTGAAAAGCATGTCAATTCCGTTAGGAATTTAGCCTCCAGAATGCAGGAAAAATAATCATAGAAGGTTAACATTAAGATGGCCCCCCTGTTGTGCTTAGATATTGGAGGTTTAATCCTTAGCTGTGCACAGCTTCCCATATGAGGATTGCCTGCTCTTCGGCATTTTTTGTGGTTAGATGTTTATTTGTTTGTACTAGGGAAGAAAACTGATGATGATCTTTTTTGTTATTAAAATTATACAGGTTCTCATATTTAGCGTCGACTCTAGGTCACAAGTAATGTGCTTTTCTTTTCTGGGTTTTTCCTTCTGTTTCCAAGAAACATTGGTCAAAGCAGAATAACAATAAGCTTATTTGATATGTTAAGAAATGTTTGAGTGGTTGTGTGGTTTAAAAAATAAGTATTCCTAATATATGCAACTAACTTATTTGTGGTACATAATTGTTATGTTTAACATTGAAATTTGAGGTTAATTTTAAAGGTTTTTGGAAAATATTTTTGAAATCGAGTCACTAGTTGTGATAAGGGATGGGAAAACAGTGATATGGTTGGTTTTAGTGGAGACATGAAAAATGAGTATGTTTTATTTTATTTGAGATTTTATTACTTGATGTTTTCTATAAAAATGTTATATTGTAACAAAGCCTAGAATATTAATGTTTTCTATAAAATATGCAAATGAATAACAGAAGCTATGGTATTTGTTATAAGTACTGTAACTTTTCTGCAACTGTAATTCAAAATATGCATAACTTTATCCAATTTTAAATAATTAAACTTGCTTTCCTCTCCATCTCAGTCAATCATAGTTGTCCTGATGATCAGTTTAAATGCCAGAGTAATCGCTGCATCCCCAAGAGATGGCTTTGTGACGGAGCTAATGATTGTGGGAGTAATGAAGATGAATCCAATCAAACTTGCACAGGTAAAAGTTTGCTTGCATATATACATAAATCACTTCCAAAGTTTGTCTCCATAAAATGCAGGTCAATGCTTTGAACTAAGCTGAACTTTCCTAGTGCTGATGATCTGATTATTGCAGTAGTAAATGAATTTAGAGTTTGATGCCACAAAGGCTAGAATACAAATTATCTTTTACTTAATCCTTGGGCACAACTCTGCTTTCCAAACTAATTTGGCACTTCATCTATCCATATGGGTTGACTGTCAACACACTACTTGTACAAGACTTGTCCTTGCTAAATCTTACTTGGCAGTGGAGGTTGAGATTTGTTAGCATGCTGTGATATAGGTCATCGCACAAAGGAGGACTATTTTTTTACCTGAAAAAATAATTTAAAAATTTATTTAGTCTACTATGAAATACCTCTGTGAATAGTTTTCTGTTCATGGCACATTATTTATATGATGTAGGGTTTTTTTTCTTTTCTTTTCTTTTCCATGAAATCCCAAGACCACTAGCCTATTTATATTTCCATATAATCTATCCCATTGTAATAAATCTTTGAGTCCCTAGCCACATTCTCACTGTATGGAAATATACAGCTTGTGGTACAGGTTACAACAGAATGCCAGAAAGGTCATTATTAGTCAGATAAATGTTGAAAAATGATACTGACTAGCAGCAGCCTAGTGCTTCTCTTTAAATGATGAAAAAAGTAGCACATTTGATGACTCATGTTGATATAATCAGTAAAAACTGATTTTTTAAAAAACATTACATACAACAATATCAAAATATATCAACCACACCACCAACTCTATCTCTCTTTATCAAAGTGAGCCTTATTAAATAAAAATTATTATTATAAAGAATTAGTGAATACTATAGAACAACATATAGAGAAAACACTCAGAGGTCAAGAAGATTGGTTTCTCCTGTTGGTTTTGCCACTTAGAAAGACTTATACCTCTCTGCACCTCAGTTTCCTCATGCATTTCTTTCAGCATGGTAAGAATATGAATTAACTAGAAATTATTTCCAAAGACCTTTTTAATACATAAAAAAACAGCAATGGCAAGAGCAGAAGAGTTACAATTCCATAATCCTCACCTGTATCTTATATTCAGCTTTTTCCATAGTGACATATTTGCTGAGAATCCATGGGCCAGTTATTCTGTTATCCCTTGATTAAAAACCTCACCTAATATTTTAGAGTAATTGAATTTTTTAAAAGATTTTTGTGTGTGTGTGTCTCGCAAAGTTGTTTTACAAAAGACTTTCTAAGAGAAAGGAACCTCTAGAGACCATCTGTTCATAGGTGTGACTTTCAGGGCCATCATTTTATAGATGGAGAATGGAAGAGGGGACTTTCCTAAGCTGAGATCACTAGTAAGATTCTAGTATAGGGGAATGTCAACTCTTGAGTTTTGTCTCCAAGGCTATTGCTTTTTATGCTAAACTACATGATCCTGCAGATTAGCTAGAATTTAAGCTACGGTCAATTTAACTTTACTCAAGTTGCTCCTGCAATGTCACTGTAATTTATAATGAAGCATTTTTTAAGCCAATCCAATTATTATTCTTTTAAGGTTAAGGTTCAATTCCGAAATTATGCTTCATTATATCCTAAACAAACAAATCTGCTTTCACCTTAAAATAGAAGGCATTGCTGATTTGATTCATAATACTATGCCTTCTTTATTTCTACTAGATTTTTAAAATATGCTGATTTCTACATGATTTTTAAGGAAGCATTTGTTGTTGGCCAGGTACTTATAGTGGTAAAAGTGGAAATGTTTATGTATAAGAGCAAATAAAACAATCTCAATTAATAAGATTTCTAATATATTCAAGCACGATAGTCCACTAGGAAATAAAACAAACCTTGCTTAAATGCCACTTTAAGTGATGCCAGCTGAAATCTGCCACTTGGTGATAGATCTTGTCAGTATACTTACGATAGATATTATGGTCACAGTACACTTTAAGAACTTGAACGATAAGAAGAAAGAGAAAAATAAATATGCCTTTTAGCTTTAAAAACTATGAAGTGTGTGGTCATGCTACAATGTACTTTCATTTCATTTTACAAAAAGATATGACTAGGTCATATAGCTTACCTTACCAGAAAAAAATGTTAAATTCATATAGACCATTTCCCTGGCTGGATCATTTCTATCCATTTCTAAATGTAGGTTTATACATGGACATATATCTTAGATAAAAAGACTTTCCGATGGGGAATTATTTTGTAATTGAATCCACTGACCTGTAGTCTTTAGCATTATGACCATTTTATATCTAAAAAAAAAAAAATTCTTTTCCACAAGAAGTCAATTGCCTATTTAATTCCTTTGGGATTTCTTCCTCATGAATCTATTGATTACTTATTTACTAAGGTAGTGCTGAAAGAATGAGGGAAAACATGCAGTATCTTTCTTTAAGAAGCTTAAGAGTGAAGAGTGGGAAAAAGATCTGTAAACTGCCTATTCCAAAGCAATATTCAAAGTGCTAAATTTAATCACATGGGAGCACATAGGAGGAGTATGGAATTTAATCTTTGGTTATCTTGGAAGACTTCCTTAAGGAGGCAATGTTCAATCTAAGCCTTATAAAAAGCTTAAGCAAAATTTCTTTCTATTAAATCTAAGCAAAGAAATATACAGTAGCATAGTAATTTCTGGGGATTTCAACACCCCACTGACAGAGCTGGACAAATCACTGAAGCAGATAATCAATGAAGAAACACTGAATTTAAATGAGACTCTAGGACAAGTGGACCTAACAGACATTTACAAAACATTTTACTCAAAAACGACTGAATATACATTCTCCTCATCAGCACATGGGACATTGTCCAAGACCGTACATATCTTAGGCCACAAAATGTCTCAGAAAATTCAAAACAAAATTGAAATCATACCATGTATCCTCACAGACCACAGTAGAATAAAACTAGAAATCAATTCCAAGAGAAACACTCAAATAAACAAAAAGTCATGGAAATTAAACAACTTACTGATGAATAATCCTTGGATCCATGAGAAAATTAAAATGGAAATCAAATGATTCCTTGAACTGAACAAGAAAGGGACACAAGCTATCAAAATCTATGAGATACAGTAAAAGCAGTCCTAAAGGGAAAGTTCTTAGCCATAAATGCCTACATCAAAAAGACGGAAAAATCACAAATTAATAACCTAATCTTACATCTCAAGGAACTAGACAAAGAAAAGCAAACCAAACCCAAGCAGGCAGAAGAAATAACAAAAATCAAAGGAGAACTAAATGAAATGGAAACCAAAAAAGTAATACAAAGGATCAAGAAAATAAAAAGTCAGTTCTTTGAAAAGATAAACTAAAATCTACAGAGAAGTCAAACAAATCACCAAGAAAGAAAATGAACAATCCCATTACAAAATGAGCCAAAAACATGAACAGCAGTTTTTCAAAAGAAGATAGAGAAATGGCCAATAAACATATGAAAACATACTAAACATCCCTAATTATCGGGGAAATGCAAATTAAAGCCACAATACGATACCACCTTATCTCTGTCAGAATGGCCATTATTTAAAAAAAAAAGATACTGATATGGATACAAAGAGAAAGGAACATTTATATACTTTTGGTGGTACTGTAAATTAATACAAATTTTCCTCTGTGGAAAATAGTATGGATATTCCTCAAAGAAATAAATGTTGATTTACAATTCAATCCAGTAATCCCACTACTGGATATCTACCCAACAGAAAAGAAGTCATTTTATCAAAAAGACACCTGCATTTGAATGTTTATTGCAGTAAAATTCACAATTACAAAGATATGGAATCAACCTAGGTGCCCATCAATTCATGAGTGGATTAAGAAAATATGGTATATATACCATAGAGTACTGTTCAGCCACGAAAAGAAATCAAATCATGTCTCTTGAAGTAATTTTGATGGAACTAGAGAATATAATCCTAAGTGAAGTATCTCAGGAATGAAAAAACAAACATCACATGTACTCTCTAATAAGTGAAAGCTAAATGATGGGCACACACAACACAAGGAGAAATAAAGGACATTGTAATCTGAGAAGAGGGAGGTTGGGAGGTGGTGAAGGTTAAAAACTTACTTATTGGGTACAATGAACACTCCTCTGGTGACAGGCACACTAAAAGTACTGACAAGCATTATACAAGGTTTCCATGTAGCAAAAACTTCTGTATCCCCTTAATATTTTGAAATTTTAAAAAGTGAGAAATATTCCTAAGTAATGCTTCAAGAAATTTAATTAGGAAAAATGAAATAATCTGATAAAAACCAAGCATTAGCAATATTGTGGGAAAAAGGAACTGTCATACATTCTTGGTGTGTATGTAAATTAATTTTCTACATTGGAAAGCAATTTGGCCAATCCAACAAATGTGATGACGTGCATACCTTAACTCTGTAATTACATTTCTAGGCTTATATTCTAATATCTGTGCACAAGGCAACATGAATAAAAATCATCATTGCCCTAGTGCTAGTAATAGGGAAAAATTAAAACAACTCAAATGTCTATTAACAGGAAAATTTATAGGTACACTGTGTTATATTCACATAATAGAATGCTATTCATAATTCACATAAGTGAATTAGAACTCAAGTATCAACAAAAAAAGAATTTTAAAAAAATTAAACAAAAAACTGAGTTGTAAAACATAAACAATAGTATTCATATAAAGTATAAAAATGTAAAATAATTTTGTACACTGCTAATGAATCCATAACTGCAGAGGAATAATATTAGAAATATATCTGGAAGTAAAAAAAAACGAAAACAAATTTAGGACTACAGTTGCCTCTGGAAAGAGAGGGAGGGAAATGTGATTGGAAAGGATTACACAGGGAACTTCAAATGTAGCTATAATGAATTTTTATAAATTAAATAAAAAACAAAATCTGTAGCAAATATAGAAAAACTTAATATTTGACATAGCTATATGATAGTAAACAAGTGTTAATGATTTTGTTCCCTATATCTTTGTAGGTGATCGAAGTATTTTATTGGAAAAAAAATGAAAAAAATGATCGACAAAGATTGTCCAGAGTCAGGTGAAGTGAATAACAGGAGAGAGGGTTAGAGAATTTGCCTGAAGAGGAAATAGTACATACACAGAGGGCCAGAGCATGTTGACGCAGTCAGGGGCTTGGTAGCCATTCTCTCTCAACATCTAAAATATCTACTTATGAGCAAGCCCCGTGAGACAAACATGAAAAGTAGTTAGATTTGAAATTCCTTTTCCTCGTAGTAACCATGGTAATTTTTAGATTTAAGCCTAGGCAATTTCAGACCATCATTTCTTCCTCTCCACAGAACTCTGGTTGCATTACATAATATTTGTTCTTCTCATATACTCCATCAATTTTGACTAAATTCAGACTAGACAAGTGTAATTGTATTAAAAATTTTAATGTATTAAAAATCAGACTTTTCCAAGACAAATAGTACATTTTGAGATGACACAGGCTTTATTTAAATAGAATCTTTTCATTAAAACGCAACAAAGGCGAGGCGTAGGAATAGTGCTACTCTCCTCCCTTGTATAGTGCGTGAACACTGTAGGATTCCTCACTGCTACATGGCTGCAGAAGAAGCATCGTAAGTAATAAGTAGAACTATTCACATAGTGATAGTGAATCTCTGATTCAACTGCTAGATAAACCGTTGTCCTGGAGGAGGTGTAAATGTCCTCTTCCTTAGAGCAGCATTTGCTACCATATTAGTCCTCTAGGGCTGATCTGCTAATCTCACCTCCAAACTAACTTAGATCAGATGGGGACAAGAACCGAAAAAGTAAAAGTGTTTTCTTCAGACAAATCCATTTATTAGAAAGTGATAATTTGGTTAATATGATTATATCATGTAGACAGACAGTACTTGGAAATTTGTGGAATGAAGCATCTTTCTCATCTGAAATCAGTTAAATTTGCTTAGTAAACTAAGTGAATAATTTTCTCCGTGATTAGAACAGAAAATAAATTAATATATCTTCAAGGTATACTTTCCCTCAATGATAATCAGTGAATACTCTTTGGAATAATAGGTCATAACAGTTCCTCCAGCTTCAGAGTTAATGAGATGACAACATCACAATGTGAGATAGGTCATATACAATGTGAGTCAGGTTCTTAGAAGTTCTTTCTGGTTTTCCTCTCTAATCACCATAGCTTTGCTAATGAAAAAGCAAACAATCTGAGAAAACTTTGCTAGAATTAAATATGAATTTTTAGAAGAGAATACAGTGACATGAGAATGTCAAATAAAAGAATATTAGATTGGATAAATTTAATATATTCTTATTATGGATCAATTAGAATTTAGTTGAGATGAAAATATATAATAATGTCTTTTATTTAAACCAAGAAAGCAAGAAAGAATAAAGGAATGAAATAGAGAATGAAGAAGGAAGAAATACAAAAAGAAAAAGAAAAGAAAAAAGAGAAGGTGGGAGGAAGGTTAGAGAAGAAGGAAAGAATTTTAAAAAAAAATCCCTTCATTAAATTTCTCTTAAAATTCAAAAGGAAACAGCATATTTATTTTAACTAATGCAATAGGGATATGTAAGAGAAAAATTTTTAATCTCCCTCACACTTCTATTTTACTCCTTTCTACCAAGTAAACTAATGCTAACATCAGATCTTGTGTGTATCCTTCTACATCTTTCTCTAGGCTAATACAAATACACACACACACACACACCACACTCTCTCTCTCTGTATATATATATATATGTGTGTGTGTGTGTGTGTGTGTGTGTGTGCTTTATATACGCACTTTCTTTAAGCAGATATAATTTTTAAAAAATTTCATAGGAACTTTTAGTACAAATTTTAGAATAGCTTAACAGAAAATCTGTAGAATTAGCCAAATAAGACAACATAGAAATATTTAATCTTACTTGAAATTTTAATATTGAAAACTTCAGAAGCATATGTCTGTTGGAATATTAAAAATATGTTAATTTAAATTAACGATCAATTTTTAAGATGGAAAAAAATCAGATATTGCATAAAATATTTTATATTCAGGACCCTTATTCACACAGACAAAGCCAAATACATACTGTAATAATTTTCCTCATATTTCTAATTACAGACACTGAGAAGAGAAATGGTATATCCAGCCTGATGTATCAAATCAAGCCAGTAAATTTTTTATTTGTTTCTCCTAAATAATCTTTCAAATATTCACTAATAATGGACACACACTATGTATATACCTTTAAAGAGATTATTTTAAATGACCTTTGAAATTCTAGTTTATGGTACCCATTTTAGTGTTTAATTAACTTGGCTTTCAACCACTCTCTTTTATACCAACATTAATACCCAAGTTCACAGGGTGTTCCAATGAAATAGAAACACATACTTAAGATTCTCAAGCCCAGGAAATGGGAAGAAGTCTATTAGCTAAGCAAGTTCCCTTATCATAATCACAGAAACTCAAACTTCAATTATTCCTTATTTGTCCAAACCTCACCAAACCAAAATATTTATAGGTCTGAATATACCCTTTCCAACATATCCCATTTTTTTTCTCTAGTCCAGTGAAAAGAAAGGGTAGATAGTTTACTGATACTTACGGAAACAGATTTGTAGTTCACAGGTACAAAAGAAAAAAAAATCAAACATTAAAAATAACAGTAGGTAACAACCAAAGCCCTGGGGGAAGAGGCAAAGAAGCTATTTAG
>CAUYSK010125516.1:0-44810 GCA_963575035.1 Avahi laniger
GTTCTTCCTACCCTTTCTCTCTCTGAGCTGGATGTGGTGGCTGCATTCATTCATGGAACAATTATTTATTGTCCACTTATTGCTGAGCATTGTTCTGGGTTTTGGGAAAATAGTAATGCACGGAAATGTCTGCTCTCATGAAGCTCACATTCTGGTGGCGCACCTCGACAATAGGTAAACTAAGCAGGTTAATATCAGTGATAAGAGCTGCAGAGACAAGGAAGCAGGCTGATAGGGTAGAGGTGATTTGGTGGGAGGCCTGAGAGGGCTTCAGCAAGTGCAGTGGTATTAGAACTGAGACCTGAAGGCCGGGAAGGAGTTAGGCTTGTCAAGACCGGAGGAAGAGCATTTCAGGCAGAGAAAACAGCAAGGACATATGTACTGACGTGGGAAAGTGCTTGGTATAGTCAAGGGAAAAAGAAGGTGCTTACAGCAGGAGCACTGTGAGTCTGGGGAGTGTGGAATGAGCTGAGAAGGTGAGCAGGAGGGAGGTCCATGAATATCCCCAAACCCTGCCCCACGATGTTTGGGGCCACTGCTGTGAATTCACAAGGGCTCCACAGGATATTTTAAAGGCTTAAGGCAACACTCAACATCTGTCAGGCTCTATGCAAACTGCTAACTAGCTCGAGACAGTCTGCAGTTTCAACATTAGATTGCCCTACATGCCTTTTGATAACATCGTACCTTTATGACGTTGCATTTTCAGTGATTGCTGTGACAAAAAGCAAGAACCATGGGAAAATCAACATAAAATAGGAAATGTGGATGGCGGTATCTAATCTGATTGCGAGGTTTGAGAAATTGTGCAGTGCCTAAAAGGCACACACAATCCATTAGGAAAAAGTTGTGGTTATTTAAGAATAAAATAAAAATAACATTTTAAAAATCAATTTATGTGCATTATTTTTTCTAGTGGCTACCAAGTTACCAGGACATAAATACTTCTCACACGGGGCCTAACAACTTAAAACACAGAACGGTTAGGTATTTCTTTTTGCCCAGGAGTACTGTGAAAAAATTACTGAGACACCAGGGTACCATGAACAGAGATGGTTGGAAACCCCTGGGCTAGGTGATAAGCTCTTCTGAAACCTTTTGCATTCCAAGCACAGGGCCTGGTATTGTCTTTTCATACACTCTGGAGTGTGTGTGTGTGTGTGTGTGTGTGTGTGTGTGTGTACTTGGGTAGCCTGAAAAGGCCATCTAGATTGTCCAGCTGGGTGTGTCCTCAACCTCCCTGACCCTTAGGATCACCTGGGGGAACTTTGCAAAGATAGTTTCCTGGCCTCTGTCCTGTGGATTCTAATTCAGTGGGTCTGACATTTGAATCCGAATTAAAAAAAAAAAAAAAAATCTCTGTTCTAACCCCTACGCTTTCAGACAGCCAGAATGGCCGGGGTGGAGCCGTGCCGCCCAGATTTGGGAGTCCTGGTCATTTTGCAGTGTGCCTGGGGGCCAGGCTTTGTGGCTTTTGGGATTCCCACGCGGGGAAGGGGCGCGGGGCACGCGTCCCGCAGAAGCCCGGGGAGGTCGGTCTGGGCGCGCTCATCCCCACATCCCATCTCGGTGCGCAGCGGGAGTGACCCGAAAGGAAGACGCTTCTCTCTGCAGGACCTGCTGGGAGGGTTACCGCCTCCCAGGCCGGGTGAACACGGACCCAAGACTCCGGGGGAGGGTTTCTGGGGCGGGGCGGTTGACCGAGACTCGGAGAGACGCGGCCGGCCGAGAGGTGGCAGCAGCGGCCCGCTGGCGGCCACGGAGCGTCCGAGGGGCGCGGAGACACGGGGACGCGGGGACGCGGGGACGCGGGAGGCTCCGGGTGGGCGCGGCCCCTCCCGCAGGCGCCGGGGCTGGCCGGGGGACCCTGAGAGGAGGAACCGCGGGGCACGGCGGTGAACTCGGGGTGCTGGGAGCGGTATCCCAGCGTCTGGCCCGGGCGCTGGGTACGCCCTGGTTTCCTCTGTGCACATGATTTGTGGGGAAGCAAGACGTGGAGTTGGGTAACACCAAGGTGAGCCAAGGGCTCGGTTCACAGAGGAAGGACCAGTCTCAATACGGTGTGATGCGAAGAATTTTTGTGTGTGTGTGTAGGATTATAAGTGCCTCCCTTGCTGACGTCTAAAATCTCACTATTAGAGGTGCATTCTTTTGTCCTAAAAATTGTCTTCTCTCCTCAGCACCTGGGTAGGAGCAATGCATTGGAATTTGAACTTCTTAGGCTGAGTCAATGACTTAATCCAATCTAAGGGTGCTCAGGACACAAAGAGGACTGAAGGCTGTTAATTGGTACTTGCTAATCAAGCCTTAGAGAACAGGGCACTCCCTGGGAATCTCTCAGAGTATTTTATGTTAGAGAGACAGCTCATTTGTCCTGAAACAGCCCTGTATTCACTTTGTGAATGTTTTAGAGAGGGTAATGAGGTACTAGCATAGCATGATTAGTTCAGTTCATTGCATTGTTATTAGTATTATTTTGTAAAAGAGGCAGCCTCTGTGCTAATAATTTGATAAATTATAAAATTAATCTTTTCACTCCTTTTCCTTAGAATTTCTCTCTTTGAATTAAGGAAATGGTGTGGTAGGGTGTAATGAATTTTTGAGCCAGTAATTCATGGTTGGGAGATCCCTCTCTGCCATCAATTTACTGACTGTGTAATTCTGGAAAACAATATTTCTGAGCCTCAGTTTGCTCATCTGTAAAAAGGGAAAAATGATGCCTACTTAGATGGTGGTTGTGAGTATTAAATTAAATAGCGGTTGGAAAATATCCTGTGTATATGTACTGATTTCAGGCCTCAGTGCTGTTTGTAATGATAGCGTGAGAGCTTCCCTGCAGTCTGAATTTTTGTGTCTTTCTTCTTCAGCCACACCAGCAAACTGTGGAACAAGGGCAATCTAGTTTGTGGATTGTCAGGACGCACACTGACATCAGAGGGACTCTGCCCTCCTGGTCACATGGTGATGGCCAGGAACTCTGCTGTCCTTTCAGACCAGGTTTTAGGAATCTTTACCAGAAGGAATGGAAAATACCGGTGGGCAGTAAGGCTGAAATGGCATTTGAAGACTGGTTCTCCACAGGCTTCTTCAAGGAATCTAACATTTGTTTATTTTTGTAACAAATTAAAACCAATCCTGTGTGTTGGCTAGAGGTCTTCAGGCTGTAAATACTTTGAGGCAGGGGTGAGGTTTTACATTATATTTTAGGGGACAGGCCCCTACTCCTATGTAATGTGTTTCTAAAAATGTATGTGAGCACCAATCAGTATTTCTCTGATTGTTAAAGTCAAGAATAAAATGGTATTTTTAGGCTCACAACTGTGTAGGATGAATTTTGTACAATTTTATTTCCCTCTGTTCCTCTTTCCTACTTGGAAGTTTATTTGGTTTATGCGTTTGGGATCTGCGTTATTATTAAATTATTTTTTGATGTTCTATATATCTTGGTTCTAGAGTATTCACACTCATATTCTGTCTTGTAACCATATTTAAATAATTATTTTAGACCAATCTCTATGTTTAATTGGCTTCAACGTTCACTGCTCCTTCGCTTACAGTTTGATTTTCCCATTCTTGAGCTCTTACTTTTAACTCATCGCTTGTGTGGCTGGGATATATTTTAAAGTGATTTATAGAAGAATATGTTAGTGGCGGGCATTCTGAGTATTTTTGTTTTCTCTTTTCAAAAACTAAAACTTATTTGCAAGTAAAGTTCTTGAGTCTAAGTGTTTTCCATGTTAAAACACTGTAGCCGTTGCTCTATTGTAGTAGAGAAGACCGTGATTTTTATTCATTTATTCTGGGTCGTTCTTTTTTTGTTTCTTTCTTTTTGGTCTGAATGTACATAGATTGATATATGTATATATATCTTATATATATATATGTATATAAAATTTGAGACAGAGTCTTGCTATCTTGCTCTGTTGCCTGGGCTAAAGTGCAGTGGTATAATCACATCTCACTGAAACCTCAAACTCCTGAGCTCAGGTGATCCTCCTGCCTCAGCCTCCTGAGTAGCTGGGACTAAAGACTACCTGGCTAATTTTTATTTTTTGTAGAGATGGGGTCTGGCTATGTTGCCTAGGCTGGTCTCCAACTCCTGGCCTTAAGCAGTCTTCCCATGTTGGCCTCCCAAAGTGCTAGGATTATAGGCATGAGCCATTGAGCTGGCCAGAAAATATTTTTAAAAACTTGTTTATAATTTAAAAACTTATCAGGATATTTCTACATATGAGTCTTTCTTGGTTACTTTCACCTGGAACCTGGTGAACCCATTTAATTCCTTCAGTTTCCTCTTTTCCCATCCCTTATGGGAAAGTTTTCCTTAATTATATCTTCATTTATTGTTTCTCTTTTTATCATTCTGGATTGTTCTTCAGAAACATTATTCTTGAGCTAAATCTCCTGGTTTTTCATAGCTATCATCTTCTGTATTTTATTGAATCTAAGCTAGCATTGGTTGCAAGAAGCACTATTATTTAATGTACAAGTAAGGAAGAAAAAAATGCTGCCAATTAAACTGTTATATAATGCCATAATTAAAGTCCTGTGAAACTGGTAAGTTGATCACACCAGCCTCTCTTTTATTTTGATATGTTTCATCTATTTTGAGGGACTTGGCAGTTTCTCCTGCCTTCAGTTGCATTGTTTGGCATGTGAAAGGCAATTCTTTTTGCATACATCTCATTACAAAACATGACACAGCTTCTTCTTATGGTTACCTTCTTTTCTTGGATCCTGTAAAACACTTGATTTGTCTTAAAAAAAAGAAAAAAAGAATTATAGTCATTGGTCCAATAACAGATATTTGCTTCAGTAATCTCAAATTACATCCTGCTGCTCTAATTCCATGTCTTTCTGCATACACAATAACTTCTTGTTTCAATGCCAAACCATGGTGTAATCTTTTAAAAGACATTTTAAATGGCAATTAAACTCACATGTAATCACAACAATGTATACAACTCAATTAAAGTGCTAACAACGTGAACAGCTGAGACCAACTTCACCCCTGCCTTGGCCTTGACAGCCTCACGTGACAGCTTCGTGGCCCACAGTGATTATAAGATGCCAATGATTTTAAGACTCAATCTGATTTCAGAAGCGTTAAACGTGGAAAAACAGACATCTTAGAATCAAGGAAATAAGGTAGTTTCAATTTTTGGTGCTCTCTCTCTGCATTCTGGGAGTGTTTCTCAAGTTTGCCTTCTCTAATGCTTTTGATTTTCTGCCATGTCCATTCACTCATTTACTGCTTCCTATATATGGCTTTTAATTATTGTTTAATAATTTTATATGCTTGGAAATGTTTTTCTTATCACAATGAACTTTCTTTACATCTATTCTTGGAGACCACTGGCCAAATTCTCTTTTATAGGCTTGAAGCCCCCAAATATTTATCATGTGATTGAGTTCAAGTCAATAGAATTGAGGTGATGTGTGTGACTTACAAGACTTCCCCATAAGAGCCTTCAGTCAGTTGTCCTTCATGCTCTTCTTCTCCATTCCAGCTGAGTGCGAGGAGAAGACAAATGACAACGCTGGAGGTCTTATGGTAAAGATGGCAGAACCTTTGTTAGATTGGGTGCTCAAAGGTGGAGAGCAGCTCTTGCCAACAGGGAACATTTGCCTCGGGCTATTTTGTAAGTGACAGATGTGACAGATGAGATTTTATGGTATTTGAGCCAAGATACAAATGTTGGATGTATTTGTACAACAGCTAATTATTGCATGTTCTGAAATTGCCATGTACCTTTTCTAAAAGATTTTCACAAAATTGTTGTAAAACTTTTATGAAAACTACCCTGGATTTTGCTTTCTTAACTATTTACTGTTGCTACTGAAAAAAGAGAGTAACTTGGACAACGAAATGATCACAAATGAGGGAATTAAGTTATTGTTGAATTTTAACACTCTCATCATTTCTGCCCAAAAAAAGAAAAAAAAAGTTTCAGAATACCATCCTTTCCTGTGGGTATATATGGTGGTCTTATTTGCTCAGACATTTACAAAAAGAACTCTCATGAGTAAGGGGCTGAAATCTGAGTGGATAATATCTGAATATTGTTTAATATTGTTTTGGATGATATATTTTTCAAAACTCCATTCTTAACTAACTGCTGTCTCTTGATGTTCTAAAAGTTCTGCCCCATTGTTTATTGTAAAAGAATTGCAGTTAGTCCTGGCATAAACAAGGCCCCACCACATTTTTCTAAGAACCTAAAATGTCATCTTAGGCTCCAGTCTTTGAAGCTTATCTTGATACCAGTTTATCTCAGCTTGTTTTCTATATGATTTTCAGTTTCAATTTCATATGGTGATATTATGTTTTATATATTATAGATGCCAAATTAAAATAAATTTTCTTCTATAGTAAATCGCCTTCAGAGGTGTGTTCTTGTTTTTAGCCTTCTGGGTGATGCTCTCTTTTCTTTATGTGACACTGTTTTTCCGTAGGCCCCATGAAGATTCACCCTCCAATCTACTTTAGTTACCTTTAAGCAAGTAGAGCTCTGTGGAGACTTGGTGCTTGCCAACAGACAGGAAGTGTGGATTGCG
Source organism: Avahi laniger (assembly GCA_963575035.1). Classification (NCBI taxonomy): domain Eukaryota; kingdom Metazoa; phylum Chordata; class Mammalia; order Primates; family Indriidae; genus Avahi; species Avahi laniger. The sequence goes on from CAUYSK010125516.1 coordinate 6,559, forward strand.
CGATTGTCCTTGGCTTTGCTCACTGTCCTATTCCTAGGTCTGTAGCTGAAGAGTGAGTTGCGGTGCACAGCTCCTGACGGTCCCTGGAATGGATGGACATTCATCTTGTGTAGCTCTGCTGAGCTGACGTGGGGTCTCCTCCCATTTCTGCTGCCTCTTCTCTGACATTCAGAACTGATGGAGTATGTGACAATCTTACTCTCCAGCACAAATTGCCTTTGTCTTGTCTACCAAGCATTATGTGTGGAAAAAATATCTTCGAAAATACGATGTGCCATCGCAAGTCCTCTTCCCTTTCCTGCTCTGGGGTCTCCCAGTAACTCCTTTCTATGAATGGATGTGGATTGGGGGAGAGAGAATAGTTCTCTGGCTCATCTAGAGAGCAGCACCCACAGCAAAGAGCCATGCTTTTCTTTGGCTTTGTCCTAGGTCTCTGAGCGGGGGTAGAAGGTAGGAGGGAAAGAAAACGTCTTTCCATCGTCTTTCAGGTGGATGGGACTACTCTGTTTTATAAGCATGGTTTATCTCAATGCAGCTCAGCTTTATTGGCTTTATTTAGTTAATCAAAATTTCTTTAGATTCTCGTAACAGGTTGTTAGGTAGTTTTCATTTTTATTAGCATTGTGAATTTTTGTCTTTTTCTGTATAATAAGTAATTTAGGGAGAGGTTCAGAGATATTTCATCAGGAGCGTCTAATCAGATATCATTTTAAACTCTAAGTGGATTCGATTTTATTTTACTTTTAAAAATTAGGTCTAGGAATTAATTCACTTTACTTATTCATTTTGTCTGTTTGCCTTAAACCACTTCATGAAGTGTCCACTGACTCCAAAATTACCTTCAGATATTTTTCTAAATCTCATCGCATAGGCCTTTGGAGGCGGTAGGAGGGAGTGAGACCTCTTTTGGTGGCAGGTAGCCAAGTCAAACAGTCATCAAATGGTGGGTAATTTTTCTTACCTGGGGTTTCATTCAAAGTACTTTGGGTTGTTAATAATAGAAACCAGCTACAGAAAGTCGGGGAAAATTGGAATATTGGAGTATCTCACAAAATCCAGGGCCTTTTAAGAGTGGAGACCAGGAGCTCTGAGGTTGTTAAGAATCCACACCCATTTTTCATTCTCTTCCTCTGCTTCACTCTAAAGGAGACCTTAATTGTAAATGAAGCCTGGTTCATTATGTACATGTGAGTTTGCTTCTCCAGTGCATGGTGTAAAATGGATGCCTCGTAACTCCTGACTTTTCCTCTTCTCCATTCGAGTAAACTTGCTCAGCTGGACTGGATGCCTTGAAGTCCAAATTCCAGATGCCAGGGAGAGAGAGAATTTGACGGGCCTGGCTTGGGTTAGGTGACCACCCGAGTCCTGTCAACTGTGGATGTGCGTGTATGTGTACCTGGGGGGATAAGCATGACTGCTGGCTCCACCGAAGGGGACAGTTCTCAGAGAATGTCCCTAAGGTGCCTACTGCTCTTGGCTGGGAATAAATCCCAGCAGATTCAGTCCTGAAGGGAGCTGGAGTTCCTGGCCATGATCCTCTGTTCAGGACTGTGGAGGAATGGAGTGGAATGGAGCGTGGGTCTTCCCATTGTGCCATTGGGTCTTGGGGGGCTCTCACGAAGAATTATTGAGTCATTTATAAGTCTGCACACCTGCATCTTCAGCTGTCTCTCATTACATTCTACTTGGCATTGTCCCCACTCCCCTCTAATCAGAAGGACTCTTTAATAGGAAATCCACATTTTGTAAACTTTCTTTCTAGGAGTGGCTTTATTTGGAAACTAAAATCTCCCTGCAGTTCTAAAGTAGACCAGTCACAAGTGGACGTGGAATTCTGCTGTCATTACTTTTTCCTATGGAAGTAGAAATGGGAAGATATTTTTGATAGACACATTCAATGGAGTTCAGCTGAAGTTAGCAATGTAGGGCGAACACTGGCCTAGGAGTCAGAAGTCCTGGATTTTATTCTTGACATGGTCTTTTACATAAAACTTGAAGATTTTAGACAACTCTAAAAATGAACCTGAATCTCAGTTTTTAAATTTATAAAATGAGGATAATGTTTTTTGTGTACTGTCTATCAGGTGCTTTACATATGATCAAATATCTATAGACAGAAGGCATTCTTTATTATTTGGCTTTGGATGGACTATTCATAACTTTCGAACAAAATTCCAGTGGTTAACAGAGATTTGTAGCTTGATGTGAGGAGGAGAGGCGGGATCTTTGAAAGAGTGGTTAAACCATTTGTCTCCCAGTTGCCCCATTTGTTGATGTCCTGGCTCTGCTACTTCCTGGTTGTATGACATTGAGCAAGTTACTTGACCTCTCTGAGCCTTCATCTCCTCACATGTAAGGAGACGAAGATTGCTACCTCTTAGGTTTACCGTGAGATTCAGTGAGATGATGTAGTAGGTACAGTGTTCAAATCAGAGACTGGTATGTACAATAAACAATAATTATATTATTAAGGAGGTTGGAACTAAGCATTTATTGAATATCCAGCATGTGCCATACCCTGCACTAGGTGATTTACAGACATCATCTCACGTGAGCCATAGAACAACCCTGCCAGGTACATATGATTTACTCTATTGTACAGGTGAAGCAACTGAAATCAGAGAGGGTAATGGCTCACACAAGGAGGCACAGCTAGCAAGCTCTAGGGCCAGAGCTTGCATTTCAGTTTGTCTGACTTCGAAGCCTTTTGCAGATCTCTTTGACAGCACTGAGGCTGTTTGACACGCAGACAGGAGGGGTTCAATAAACACTTGTCAACTTAGCTGTTTGGGAGAGGGTGAGTAGCACCCAGAGGGCTGGGAGGCAGCCTCACTGCTTCTGTTTGCCCTTGAGGACAGGCTGGCAGGCAGGAGCAGGCAGGTAAGGGACAAGTGGCCAGGTCAGAAAGGGACTTTGATGGGCAGACACTAACAAATGCTGCCCGCCTGGCCCTTGCCCTGTGAGCCGGGGAATGTGGGGTCTGCAGGAACTGTAGGCTTCTGTGCCCTCTTCAAGAATAGGAAGCATATACATACATATTTATAAATGTTTTTTTTGCACCCTAGAGGGTTGATGATGAGTTGGTGGCAGCAGGTGTGAGTATAGTGGGTGGCGAATGAATGACATCTCCCTGTGGCTGGGGCCTGAGATGGAACAGGGGCACCCCACCAGGCTTCCACCGAGTCTGCATGTGACGGAGTCCTGGGGGGCCCAAGCTCACCCACTTCCTCATCTGCCAGACCTAGCTGCCCACCCATTGTGAGTCTCTGCCTTTCCCACCTGTGGCACCAGGTTGTTGATGTAAAATGTAAATCATGCCTCTAACAGAGCAGCCGGACAGCGGGGAGCACGCTGAGGAGAAAGTGGAAGTCGGTTGGGAGGCTGCAGGGAGCTAGCACTCAAAAGTCCCAAATAACAGGAACGTGGTGGTGACTGTGGGGCTTGTCCGGTCCCTTGCGGAGGACCCTTGTCCATCCCAGGCCTTGCTCAGTGGCATGAGGAAACCCTAGCAGGAGGGATGGTGGTGGAGGCCAGAGATCCCTCTGGGGTCCCCTCCAACCAGGCAAGCCGTGCGCCGTGCCCGGGATGCTCCTCCTCGCGTTGGCAGCATTGCCGTGCCCCTCTGAGCAGCGGGAGGACAGTGACGCTCAGTTTGCACTGCCCTTTCGCACCTCTCAGCACAGGTGCCAAGGTGCATCTGTTTCATGGAGGAGGAGATGGAGCTAAGAGAAACTCAGCCAAAGTCCCCTGGCTTCCCAGCAGTGGTGTTGGCTTTATTTTGCTTGGTGGGAAGACAGCACTTGGCTGTACTTCATACCGGCCCTTGTAGCTCCAAACTTGTGCTGTCCATCCCGAAACATTTCAGATTTTACACTATTTCAGGAAGAAAAATAAAAGCAGTGCCATGTTTCATTATTTATATAGCTGGATCCACAGATTTTTGATTATTATGGCTCACAGTTACCAAATTCTTTTTCTCTGAGACTGGGGAGCAGGGGCTTTGCAGAACAGAGTCCCCTCCCAATATCCTTATAATTGCTAAACTGAGATCCTTTAATTCACTTAAAGCTCTATTTATTTTTTAACTTTTCATTGTGATTAATTTCAGTTTTAAGAAGAAAGTTGCAAAAATAGTGCAAAGAATTCCCATACACACCTCGCTCAGATGCCCCCCAATGTTAACATCTTGTATGACTTACTGTATGATGATCAAAATCAGGAAATTAACATTGATAAAATACTATTATCTAATCTGTAGACAATTCAGATTTTGCCATCTTTTCCATTACTGCTCTTTTCCTGTTCCAGGATCCAACCCAGGACCACACGTTGCCCTGGGTCACCATATCCCCTAAGTCTCCTTTAGTCTGGAATAGTTCTTTAGTTTTTCTTTGTCTCTCATGATGTTGACATTTTTGAAAAATACTGCCCAGATATCATCTAGAATGTTCTTCATTTTGGTTTATGTGATGTTTCTTTGTGACTAAAATCCAGGATATGTATTTTTGGCAAGAATACCACAGAGGTCAGATTGTATCCGTCTCAGAGCATCGTATCAGGGGCACATGGTCTATTTCTTCTTTTACTGATCATGTTAACTTTGACCTCTCATTTAAGGTGAGAACTGCCAGGTTTCTCCACTGTAAATTTACTATTTTTACTTGTGTAATTAAAAAGTATTTTGTAGGGAGATACTTTATAGATATCCCATTTCTCATCATGTTTTACATACTGATTTTAAGATTCATTAATGATTCCGGGGGAGTAGGTAAAACCTACCTAATGGGTACAATGAATATTTTTTGGGTGATTGGCATAATTATCGTCGTGATTCAAACATTACAGAAGTGATACATGTAACCAAAACATTTGTACCCCCTTAACACTTTGGAATAATGAAAAAAGAAAGTAGATGAATTAAACTTTTCATCACATCTTTTATAGTATGAAAGTCATATTCAAATATTTAAAAAATAAAATATCAATATAATTGAAATGTTTGGGAATAGAGTTTATTTACTTAGTGATTTATTTATTGGTTACAAAAAGAAAAAAAAAACAAACTAGGAAACCACACATAGTCATCTATTTGCCAGAGGAATTTACCAGAGAAGAAAAGGAATATTTTGTTTATCTTAATCATCTATTCATTTGAAATTTACTATATAAAATTAAACTTTTCTTAAAACAATCTCTTCTAGGTACTTCAAATAAGTGGTATCATACCATGTTTGTCTTTCTGTGACTGGCTTGTTTCACTCAACAGAATGGTTTCAAGGATCATCCATGTTATTGAAGGTATCAGAATTTCATTCATTTTTAAGGTTGAATAAAACTCTAGTGTGTGTGTATATATATGTGTGTGTTTGTGTGTGTGTGTGTGTGTGTATATATATATATATAAAATAAATGATTCTGCCTGAAACAATTACTACTGTGCAGTGTAATTTGCTTATAAATATAAAGACAAATACAATTACAAAGTAAAACTAAAAGAACTTCCTAGGCATATTGCCAGGTTTGTATCACTTCTTATATCTGGAACACTATTTGCTTGGTTCTTTTCGTAGTTTTGATCTCATTTAGTACAGCACAGTCAGTTGTTAAGTACATAAAACGTTGAGCATCAGTGTTTACTTTCAGGAGGAACCATATTTCAGCTGCTGCCTGATCATTGTATCTGATTCATTCTTGTCTTTCAGAGCAAACAGTCCGGTCGGAGCTCAGCACTACCGTCTAAATTTGATCTGAACTGAAGCTCCGTCTCCTGCTATTTAGACCGAAGATATGTGGTATTACTCTGTGTGCCCAGTGATTCTAATTTCTGCTCCGGACCTGCCTTTTCTTGGTGAATGACTCAGCATTTTACAATCTGACATTTTAAGAGAACCACTTTGCTATTAAACGGAAGCCATATATTAAAGTTAAACCCCGAAGCAAGCATGGGTCCAACAAAGGTTAGACAAAGATAAGACAATTTGTCACACCTACCCGCCTGTGGTGCACAGCAGGAATGAAATGAGATTCCTGCCCGGTGCAGGCTGGGGCCCTTGACTTCACATTCCCATGCGGAGAGATCTCCTCTCTGGGCTGTGTTGATAGACCATGCAGGTGCCCAGGGATTCTGTGCTGCAGACGTGGGACCTGAGTGGGGACGGAGTATGTAAAGTGGGCTTAACAGCTGAACTTCTGCATTGGGAAAGTTGTAAATTTCAAGTGAGTTGTTATTGACTTTTGTTCTGCACCGAAGAAGAATTGATGAAATAGAAAAGAAAGCCTTCCGGTATGGGCGTCTGGAGAGCAGGCTGTCCAGCCGGCGGCGGTTCTTCCCTCATCATTTATTTCAGGGGCACAGAGGTGCTGACGCCTTCCCTGCCCGCAGAAGTGCCAGCCGGGACGGAGGCGGGGCTGAATAAAAGCATGTGGCTACTTCAGAATCTACCTTTTCTGTCTGTGTTCTACCTACACAACAGCAGTGACCCAGGGCACTTTTCTTTGCTGTGTCTTGCTCTTTCTGAGTATGAGACTGGAGGAAGAGGTAACTACAAGGAGAAAAGGGAAGGTGAAGAGAGGGCCCTGATGCAGAATCGGAGGAAAGCAGAAGCGAAATGCCGCTATTTCTGTCTCTGTCCCTTTCCAAAATCCTACTGTCTTAATCCTGTTACTTCAGGGCCTTTAAATCCTCCAGTGAGGCCGTGGGAGCCCTGGTGATTCAGCCCCAGCTCTTCCAGCCTACTGCAGACATTTTGGCCCCTATCAAGCAGTCTTAAAGCCAATACTGCCTGTAGCCCCAGTTTCTCTTCCACAGGGTTGCCACGGCACCATGCTCTGACCTAGAATCTGCGTCATTCATTCATTCATCCACCTATCAATCATTTGTCGATGCTAATTATAAGCCAGGCTAGGGGTTGTGCTAAGTGTTGGATGTATAAAAACAACCAGGCACAGTTCTCACCCTTAGGGAACTCCCGGTCCAGGAGGGAGATGAGTTTTTAAGTAGACAATCATAATACAATAGTAATACAGCATTTACTAAGCACCATGTGTCTTTCCAAACACGTACTCTGCTCATTTAACCCTCAGAATCACCCCACGAAGGAGGTGCTATTCTATGCCCTCAGTTGCAGATGCAGCACAGAGAGATTGTACCTGAGGTCATACAGCTCATAAATGGCAGAGCCAGGATCTGGGCCCAGACAAGCTGGCTCCAGAGGTTGGGCTGTGACCAACGTGGTTTGCTGCTTCTCAGGAAGTCAAGTATGGTGGTGAGTACCCGAGTGTCACAGGCACGTGTGGCAGGGCCTGGAGGAGGTGGTGGCGTGGCTGGGGGAGGTTTGGTTCTGGTGATGTGGAGGAGGTGAGGTGGAGGAGGTAGCTTGGTGGTGGTCTGGGCAGCCTGAGATTCCTTCCCTCCCTCTGATTTTTTTGCCCCCTGCCTTCAGTGTTTCCTGAACATGTGCTATGTGCTGGGCATGCCACTAGGCGCTGGGGACACAAGGATGGGCTTAGTTTGGCCTGGGAGACCCTTGTGCACACCCAGCTTGTGAGAGCAGTGTAGTCAGTGATCTAGCAGCATGGACACGAGGCAGCTGCAGGGGCAATGTGGAAGACTTCCTGGAGGAGGTGAGGACCCCATCCTGCGGGCAAGAAGGGGAAAGGTATACTAGGTATGGCTGCCCCATGACGCTTAAGTACAAGTATCTAATCAAATCAAATGGAGCTCTGAGTTCCTGTCAGCCAAGCTTGGTGAGAAGTCTAAAAACCAGTCAGTCATTATTTGGGGCAACCCTTCTTGATCAACGTCCTTTAGGAACCTCACACCGATGTGGGTCTCTGTCTATGGTTTCCACTCTGCACGGATCTCAGGCTGTTCTCCCAAGTTGGTCTTCCACCATCTGTGTAGCCCTGTGGCGCCTCCTGAACCAGTCTTGCCCCATGGCTTGCTGTCCAGGCCAGCCTGGTCTCCTAGGCCTGTGGTCTCAATCCCAGAACTGTTAGGAACCAGGCCACACGGCAGGAGGTGAGCGGCAGGCAAGTGAGTGAAGCCACTCCCCATCGCTCACATCACCGCCTAAGCTCCGCCTCCTGTCAGATCAGCGTCAGCATTAGATTCTCAAAGGAGCGCGGACCCTACTGTAAACTGCGCATGCGAGGGATCTAGGTTGCACGCTCGTCCTAAGAATCTAATGCCCAATGATCCGAGGAGGAGCTGAGGCGGTGATGCTAGCACTGGGGAACGGCTGCAAATACAGATTATCATTAGCAGAGAGGTCTGACTGCACAGTAAATGTAATGGGGTTGAATCATCCTGAAACTATCCCTCCTCTTCCATGGAAAAATTGTCTTCCATGAAACCGGTCCCTGGTGCCAAGAATGTCGGGGACTGCTGTCCTAGGCAGTTTTGGGGGTGGAATCAGTTCAGTCCCACCTTGCCACGCTGTCGCTCCCAAGGCCTGGGACTTGGTGCCTGCATTTTGCCTGCCCCCCACGGGGAGGCCCAGACCGCACAATCCAACAGGCTGCATTTGAGCCCACCTTTCTCATTTGAACCGAAATGTGAAACCATGTTGACCGCCCCCTGGTGGCCAGGAGTCCCAGACCTTAGAAACAGGCTTAACCCTTAGGAGAGGGAAACATTCCTTTTCAGTGACTCGGGAGAAGTACGATGTCAAGTCATTTACCAGTATCTGTAGCAAGAGCGTTCTAGGCAGAGCAGGCAGCGTGAGCTCCCTGTGTTGGGCTCTGTTGAGAGTCTGCGCACCATGGTGTAGGATGTCATCGGGGGATCAGGTGGGAGATGGAGGCTGGGCCAGCTGGCAGAGAGTTTTGAAGGCTCAGCTTGTGGGAAAAACCCATTTTTTACCAGAATCAGAGTACTGATGTGACCAGATCTGGAGTTCAGAAAGATCATGGTAACTGTGTGTGTGTGTGTGTGTGTGTGTGTGTGTGCTTGTGTGTTTGCTACCATGGGCACACAACAAAAGGCAACTAAGAACAGCTTAACCTCCCATATAATCTCCTCTAGGGTGGGCGTGGGACTGGCGCTGCCCTGGTACCTTCTAGAATAATGTACCATGTGGGACGGTACAGTCTGTAGGTGCGTGGTAAGGTGCTTGTCCCACTTTATCTTGACAAGCAAAACAAAGAGCAGGGAGGGGAGATGATAGCCCATGTCCCACGGGACAGATGGGCAGCAAAAGCTAGTCAGAACAGTGACAAAATGAACTTTGTGTCCTTGTCCTTGGGATACCAAAAAGAATGGACCTCAGAAGACTCTTCTGCCCGGGCTCTTTCGCCGAAATGAGGGAGAGATTAGACCAAAGGTTTCTCATTTCCACAAATCCCAGCCAGATCCAGTTACAAGGACTCGGAGCTTCCCCTCTGAGCCAAAGAGATGCCCAACTCCCCCTAGTCCTCGAGTGACTGCAGAGGCGCAGGGGCTGCAAGTGACTCTGGAGCTGGGTAATGAGATGAGAGGAGAAAGTGCCCAGCCGTGACATTAAGTGGGATTTATTTTCATCATCTCAGGTTCCCTATTGTATGACATACTCTTTCACCACCTGCAAATACAGCCATATTTTAGGATGCAACTGCGAGGGTTTCAGTGCTCTCTGAGAAATAATGGCTCTGTGCTGTCACTGCATAGATGTGCCCTTTCCAAATATACAAAACAGGAAGGTGACCTGCTGATTCAGTGGAAGGCAATAAACCACGCATACAATTAGAATGACATACATTTAATCACAATTGTCTAATGGTATTTGAGATTTCTTATTTAATCAGTAATGAGACTACCCAGCAATTAATGTTTCTGGAATCGTGGCTGCCCTTATCAGCACGGTGTTGATTTTAAACTAATCTTTCTATTTTATATCCTCTTTCTATTTCTGGAGTTAATAAAGGTGCTCTAATGAGTTATATTAAAACATCAATTTCTTCTTTTGTTGCACCCACAAGTTTATCATGGTTTTTAATCAAAATACTGAGTTAATCTGTAGGAACGGGTTTTCGGACATTGGGTTTTGCCTGAATGGGGAAGCCAAGGTGGGAGATGGCTTGGCTCGTTTGGCCCCCTGTGGAGAGGTTTGAGGACAGGGACAGCTTCATGGGTCACCTGTGAGGTTGCACAGGGCCCTGTGCTCAGAAGGGCCCCAAACTTGGCTTGATGCTCTACTGTTGCTGTTTTGGAACTCTTAATACCTTTTGACCAAGGGGCCCCACTTTTTCACTTTGCACTGGGCCCTGCAAATTATGTAGCTGATTCTGTTTGAGGAGCTGGCAGAATGGGTGTGGGTGATGGTCAGAGGGCAGTGCCCGGGAGGCTGCCCCCATGCCACTCCTTGAATTGATGCCATGGACTCTAGGCTGCAGAGGGCAATGCATGGAGTGTGGGAGAGGCTGGTAGGGGAAGGTGAGAGGGTTTCTGTCCCTGGCTTTCCCAGGTAGCTTTTTCTGTCCCTGAAACTCCAAAACTCCCTTCTCCTTGCAGTCCTAAAGCTTAGGGTGTAGGAATACCAAATAAAAGTAGGTGTCTTTAAAAGGGGCATTAATAGAAATTCATTTTTGGGAGGAGAAAATTTTTTTCCTCTGAAACACATTTTTAAAAGGTTATAATAATGGCTAACATTTATTGAGTACCTACCGTGACTATTCTAAGTACTTTACATATGTTATCTATGTTATCTCATTTAATGCTCACAACAATCCTATGAGATAGGTACTGTGCTTAATTCCAACTTAACTGAGGAAATTGAGGCAAGAGAGGTTAAGTATACTGCCCAAGGCCATACAGCCAATAAATGGCAGGGCCAGGCTTACATCCAAATTTATGTCCTGTCCTGGTAAAAAGAGGTGTGGGCTTTGATGACAGGCAGATCTAGGTTTGTTGCTGCTTCTGCCGTTGAAAAGCTCTGCAACCTGGGGCAAGTCATTTAACCTCTTTGTGCCTCAGTTTCCTCATTCATAAAGTGGAGATAATAGAACCTAGTAGGTAGGGCTAATTTGAAAATTAAACAAAATAGTGCCTAACACAGCAACTAGCTAATGTGAGATCATTTCTCTATCCCCTTACAAATGTATTCCCAAACTCTCCTCCTGCATAAAGCTGGTCTTATCTGCTCTCAACTTACACTCCTCACTCATTTGCTCTGTTTTCTTAAGAATTGTATTCACACCATTATATTGATGGATGCTTGCTTATATTAATTTATCAATACTCTGTTCAACACATGAAATGGTATTAATTTAGCAGTTATTGTGTCACAACCATGAGCAAGGCAACTGTGCTAGGCATTATACATGTTTAAGGCACAGTTATGGTTGCAAGGTGTACTAGGCAACTGAAGGATGCAGTTCATGCCTGAAGGGACTCAGAATCTGCTTGGGAGGTATGATCCATAGTGAACATGTGAGACTTGAAAATAACTACAAAGCCTTCTATGAGTGTGTCAAAGTGAGTGTGTGAGAGAAGGGTAAGAGAAATACAGAGGTACAGAGAAGGGTAAGAGTGTGTGATTTCATTCATTCCTTCATTTAAATATTTATTTAAATGTTGGTATTAAGTACCGTGCCAGGTGCTGGGAATATAATAATGAATAAAACTAATGGGATTCCTGTCCCCATGGAATTTAAGTTCTAACAAAGATGAATATAAATAGATACACACATCACCAGTTACAGTCATAATAGATGACAGGAAAGAGAAGAGGGGGGTGATTCGTGCCCAGAGGAGTGGGTAGATTGCTATAGACTGGGGTAATTAGACAGTAGTTTGTGGGTGAGGTCAGACTGAAGAATGGTCAGTGTGAATAGTTGGAGAGGAAGGATGGGGTCCAAAGGTCAGGATATAGGAACAAGTAATCAATGTTCAGTTGAGAGCAGTAATAGTCCACATTTGAATTGAACTTTAAGATTTCACAGTGCTTTCACATACATGCAGCATTAGTCAGAATAGACAAAGTTATGCTGCGATAACAAGCAACTCCAACAGACTAAAGTTTATGTCTTGTTCGTCTACTTGTTCAGTGTGGCTTGGTGGAGGAGGATCTGCTCATCATAGTCACTCAGGGACGAGGTCCATTTCAGCCTGTGCATTCAGGATCACCAAGCAGTGGGGAGGGAATAGTGTGGCGGTTCTATCTTAGTTATCTGTTGCTATGTAACACAGTACCCTAAAACAACACACACTAATTCTACCCCCATTTCTGTGGGTCAGGAATCCAGATGTGTTTTAGCTGAGTGTTCTGGCTCTGGATCTCTCATAAGACTGCAATCAAAGTGTCTGCTGGGGCGCAGTCATCTCAAGAGTTACCTGGGCCAGGATCCATGTCCAAGCTTACTCACATGGCTGTTGGCAGCATTCACTGGACAGAGGGCTGGAGGGAACCCTTAGTTTCTTGCCAGTTGACCTTCTCTGTTAAGGCAAGTACATGAAATAGCCAGAGAGAAAGAGAAAATGCCAGCAAGGTGGAAGCTACAGTCTTTTATTACCTAATCTTGGAAGTGACAACCCATCTACTTTCCCATATTCTATTCACTTTCTAGTGAAGTCACTGGGCCCCGCCTACACTCAAGGGGAGGGGACCACGCCAGTGCACACCTGCCAGGAGGTGTTTTAGAAGGTGCCACCACAGACTCTGTATACTTGCCTCCTCCATCCATGCCCATTAGGGGTGTGACACCTGTAACTGCAGGGCAGGGGGGACAGGGATGTACAATCCTACCACGTGCATGGGAGGAGAAGTGGGGTATTTGGGAACAGCTCTGGTGACTAATGTAAATGGTCCCATAGCATAGAGACTCACTTGCTAATGAGAGGGTCTGTGCAGGGTGTGAATCAGGGAAAGGTCAGAAAGGTTAGAACCCAAGTTGGGGTTTATGAGTTTAACTGACTTGAAGGAGAAAGGCAGTCAATAAGTATTTTTGAACAGGAGAGTAATTTTAACAGTGATTCCTAAAATAATTATTAACTGGCTTTTAAAATGGACAAGTAGAAATACAGGTACAAGGTAAAAATTCAGAGTCCACAGGGATATGTAATAAAAAGCAAATTTCTTTTCCATCCACAGCTCTTAACTCCCTTTTCTCAGAGTCAAAGATTTTTCCTTTTCTTGTATATCTTGGAAATATTTAGGGATATATAAACTATATATATACACACTCCTCCTCTCCTTTTAAATCAATTACACATGTCTTATATACATTGTTCTGTATCTTACTTTTTCGCCTTACATCTTGGAGATAATTTCATAGTACCTGTAGGTCTATTGCGCTGGAGGTTTTAGAAAGATTTAAACTGGTGGCTGTATAGAATAGAGCAAAGAGAATGGAGGAAGCTAGACCGACTGAGAGGCTCTTTCAATAATTCTGATTATTCTCATTCATTCAATCATCAAACATTCAGATCCTTGCTGGGCTTTGTGATATCAAGTCACATAAGAAATGATCCTTATTTTCAAAGAGCTCAAGGAAGCTAAGACGAGTAAACAAATAAATCATCATATGGTGTGCTTAAATGTTGTAACTGGAGTGAAGTGACAAGTGTCTAGACTGGGATGTCTCCATGACATAAAAAACATGAGGTGGCTGGAATACTCTTTCTTCTGAAAAAATGTCAACAGATACAGTTTGATAAAGGGCTGCTCCAGGTCCTGCTGAAAGGCTGAATTGATATGTCTTCATTTATCTTGTACCCCCGCATCTTCTCCCCGCTTCCTCATGCGCACACTGACACGATGGCTGAAGCCGACTAGCATTGCCCGACAGGCTGAGGAAAAGACCAGGGAAAGCCTCATGATGGAACCAATGGTTTCTTTGTCATTTTTCAACCTTTGCTGATAGCATCTCCAGCTCCTTCCTGGCTGTAGTACAAACAGTGAGCAAATTCCTGATCATGCAGGAAGATGAGCCTCTGATTCATTTTTGATGTTCAATGTTATGAGGCAAGCTCCCCGGCCATCTGTTCAAAGGAGGAAAGTGGTACATATTTTGATTATTTTATTTTTATCTTAATCAAGAGGCAACTTTCCATCTTGACGCATCTTAACCTGAGCCATTGTGGCTGGGAGGCAACGGGCTTGAACAGACTGATGGGGGACGGGGAAAGATATGCCACCTGGTGCAACGCTGGCGTTGGATGCAGGAGCAAAGACTCCTCCGCACAGCCCTTCCACCTGGCTAATTAGTGAGGAAATCGCAAGCCCTCCAGTGGGTGCCGAAATGCTTAGAGCTCCAGCCTCCCGGGGCTCCTTACACAAACGAGGGCAGGAGACAGAGATGGTCAGGACCTGCTGGCACCTGCAGAGTGGCAGCTTCCTGACGTGGTAGAGGGAAGTAGCTGCAAAGCTTCCTCATTAGAAACGGCCAACGTCTTAGTCCATTTACTGACATTAAGAGATTTAAGTTTTTCCAGCCATTGCATTTGATGGAAAACAGGAGATTTCGTTGCAGGAGTTGGCTTTAGGACCTCGTGGAATGAGTGAGATGGAACACAGGGTCATCATCTAGCCATTTGTCTTAGTTTGAGTTTCCCTGAAAGCCCATCCTGAAACAAGGATTTGGGAGCAGTGAGTTTATTTTCGAGGTGATCCGAGGAAAAGGAGTAAAGGAACAGAAGGAGTCAGGGAAGAAGGAAAAGTCAGCATGGAGCTGGCTACCATGGTGGGCAACTGGGTTCAGTGCAGATGAGGATCTGTCAGAAGTGTCACTCTGGAGGGGAGGCTGGTGCATTTATTCACTGACTTCTGACGCCATTTGTTGAGGGTTGCTCTCGGAGGCATTTACCTTCTGACTGCCCTGTGCTCCGAGCTCCTAGAATTTAGGATAAAAAGCCCTGGGGCGGACAGGTAGACAAATAAAGCTCTTGATGGCCCCTGGACCATGCAGGCCACGCATGGGTACCGGCTCTCACAGTTGCAACTGAAGTGCCAGGTGGGCTGAGGGGAAGTGGTGTGGGCACGGAAAGCATCCCAGCCTCTCCCGGAGCAAGGGAGTGGGAAGAAGAAGGGGTACTTAGTCATCAAGAGTGATCAGTGTGCGAATTTTCTCAGTCTCCAAACTCAGATGGGTAAGAAATCTCCAATTCTGTACTTGACCGTAAATACACCTAACTCTGACTCCGTGTTCCCATTGTACTGTGCTAGTGGGAAATTTGGGGCTCTCCTCCATGTGTGCCAACTTTCTTCCCAGCTCCATCGTTGGTTCTAGGTTTCTGTAAGCAAGATTCTAGGCAGATTGCTATAGAAAACAGGGTGGAATGCTTACCTTGCACATGAATTTTTTTTGTGATAGCTCTTCTGTTTAACCAGTCAGGATGAACAAACTGAGTGTTTTCTTTTAGTCTTTTGCAATTGCTTTATTTTGCATACTTTGAAGGTTTCCTGTCAATCACTGTGCATAGAGAATGCCCCTTTATAAGAATATGTAATAGCTTTCGTGGTCAATTACCGTCCCACTGTCCTTCCGCCAGTGGCTTGGTCCCCAGTGATCTAAGAGCTCATCCCTGAGGCCATCTCCAAGTGGCACAGTGGCCTCTGTGTTGCAATCAGACATTGGTGCATCCATCTTCCTGTTGCTTGCCACAAAATCAGTTTCTGCTGATTGGGAGGAATCTTGGCTTTCACTCTTTTTATTGTATCCATAGGTTCAAACTTGAGAATGATGGTCTTTCTTGTTAGGGCTTTCATGAAAATCTGCATCTTGGTGGTGGGTCCACTGGAAATAGTGGGTCTGAAGGGAAGATTCAATTCTGATGAAATTGACTCAAATTTATCTTAAGCCAGGTGAAGGCTGGGTTACTGGAGGAAAAAGAAGTCTGGTATCACAACTGGGGTTCTTACCTAAAGACTCAGGGCAATGCTGGTCACTGTAATTGGGCCACTCTGACTTAGTCACCTGGAATGCGACAGGAATCGATTGAAGCTGTTCTGAACAATTCATTGCTTGCTGATTCACAGCCTGCCCAGGGATCTCAGGGGTGGGCTGGGGATAAAGGGAGCAGAGACCTCCAGGAATGAGACCTTCGTGCAAAAATAGAGGAAGAGGCCCATGACCCACCTCTGAAGCCCTCCATGGAAACCTTATCCCCAGCCCTACGTGGCATGAGAATGGCTGCTGAGCTATTTCAGGACCCTGAAAACATTCATACGCACCCACCCTACCCCCCAATGAAGACCTTGGACTCTTCTAAGACAGAAGACTTTAGAAAGTTTCTGTCTCCATTAGCCACGTTTAAGCTTGACTATGAGTGACTGAAAATCCAACACAGCAGAGACCTAAACTAGATAGAAATTTTTGTTTTATGTGAACATAAACTGTCCTGAACTGGCATGTTAGTGTTATAATACAATCACCAGGCCCCCAGGCTCCTTGTCTCTTGTTGCCCTCCGTCTTCAACACGAAACAACCACCTTGTAGTCTGGGAGGGCTACTCTAGCTCCAGCCATTACGTTCATATTCCAGCCAGTGGGAAAAAGGAAAGAGAAGGAATCAGAATCTTTCCCTTTAAGAGCTCTGTTCAGAAATCACACTCTCCACTTGCACTTACCATATCCTCTTACTTTTCTTTTGATTTAGTTAATTGCCTTCATCTTTTAGCCATAAAGGTTGGGAAACATGGTCTTTATTTCACACAGCCATTAGCCCAGCCACAGATCAGCGAATATACGTAAGCACAAGGGGAGACCATGGCAGTCTTTGCCACACCCTGCGAAGGTGACCACAAAACTCCCAGCACAGAAGAGTTATAAAAAGAAAATATACAGATATAAGCGTGAACTGAAAGAGATTGACCCCTTGACGTTTACCTTTTGTTTGGTGCATTTATCTTACTTATTTGACTTTACCCCAGCCAAGGGCACATCGTTCATTTAGACCCAGGAAGTACAACACCTCCTTTCTTTCTTTGTCCCTAGCATCAGTGAGATCTCCTGGCTTTTTTCAAAGATCCTTATTAAGTACTCGGGTGTAAAAAGAAGAAAATAAACAAAGAAAATACCAGATGCTCAGAAACTTACAACTTATATGCTTGGATCTTAAGGTGACTGCTTTCCATCCCAAAAAGGCAGGTATAAATATGCAAAAATCACAGCAAGCTTTGTTCCCTTCAGCTGCTCTCAAGTCTCTGCATACAGGGGAATAGCTTTACTTTTTTTCTGGTACGAGGCACAAGACCATTTTCAAATTCTGCCATCTCACTGTGTTCAACCATGTAGATCTGTCTTTCCACTCAGGGGCAGTCTTTGTCAGCCATCGGTTCTGGCGATTAACAGGTAAATTCTTTTTCTCCATGCAGGGGAGGATCTTCTCCCTTCAGGACCACAGAGCTACTGGATTTTTGCCATGCACTAAATAGTATATGTCTTGGAGATCTTTTCATATCATTCCCTGTGGATCTAATATATCCTTTTTGACAGTTGCATAGATATTCCCTTGCATGTGTAACTCCAGTTTATTTAACCAAACTCCTATTGCTGAATGGTTTAAGAATGAATGTTCCTATAGTAGAACTACATTTTTATTGATTGTTTTTTGAACAAGGGAACAGCCTGAGTGTAGAGGGGAACATAATGAAATGAGGAGATGTCGGGCTCATGGGCTGGAAAGACCAATTTCTCCCATTTCACAATATTTTGAAGAGTGGCCTCATCTATGAAGCTTGAGCAAAAATGGTTCAGTAAATTATGGATGAGAAATAAACTCTTCTAAATTTTCTGGAAGCTAAGACCAGATCCATGAGTGTCCTTGAGATAAGAGAAAAGAATATAGTCATGAACTTGAAAACCAGGTTCAGTGAAACAACAGGTAGGCTGGTCCATAAACTTTTAAAGTTCACACCTCAAATGAAAACCTTGGCCTCTAACACTCACCCTGGTTGATGCAAAAACCAGAGGTGAATAACAGCAAAAACTAACGCTTCAGAAATAAAAAATGTCAAGAGCAAATGGCCATTCAATTTCTCCCCAAACTTCCCCATCCCAGTGTGATTGCTCATAAATAGCACCAGTCTCAACTGTTTGTAAAGCAAGCACCCTTCCATGTTTCTGGGAACCTCTGCCTTCCAAATATATTTAACTCTCTTTTTCTCCCAAGGTGACTGTCTCCTGTTCTCTGAGCATTCATCTTTCCTTCTATTCTTTTACTATCAAAATTTGCTCTCAAAAAGATGAAAAAACATTCACATTACTATTTAAATTGTTATCTGTTCAGAGTGATACCAGGTAGGAAGGAAGCCGGCACATATATAAACTGTATGTATATGTATGCATATACGGATATGTATATATATTTTTATTTTGATTATAGAAATTGCAAATATACACGAAAGTAGAGAGAAGAGTAAGCTGAACTCACCCATACGGCTTCAACATTTATTAACAATCTGTCATTTTTGCTTCCATCTATCAACGATTTCCCCCATACGTTTTTTTTCCTGGATTATTTTAAATGACTTCCCACTAATGTGGGAAGATATATTTAATGGGATTAAAACCTGATGGGAAGCTTAGTAGGGCAGTGGCAGGAAAGGGGTGCAAAGTCGTGACACTGCAGGAACAAGTTCTGGGATTGAGGAGTGACACCTGCCAAGAGCTCAGAGGATGAGGCATCTCCCACTTGCTGCCTGCGTTCAGCCACAGGAATTGAACTCTTACTCTAACATTTCAGGCATTTACAGCCGGTGGGAAAGAATGTTTTGGAGGGACGAGGAGTTTTCATGCTCCGATCACCCCCAGTAGGCAGTTGCCTATTCCTCCGCCATCCACTCTGTAACCCTTTTCCAACTGCTTGGTGTGGTCTGAACAGAATGGTGTGTCAGTGTCAGCGGAACACGAGCCTTGCTGCCAGCGAGTCTCTGCGGAAGGGAACAAAGCCAGGCAAGGCTTCAGGTGACAGCCTGCTCGCCGCTGCGTGAGGGGAGGGAGCAGCAGAACTTGCCATTCGGAGGGACCGTGGGCTTTGGGCCTCCTGCAGAAGGATCAGCAGCTGTCAGCGGTATCCAAACTCCACGTTCCTCTCAAGATGAAGATGTCGTGGAGACAGAAGGAAATGCCAGTCATGCCCTTTGATTTGCTCGTTTTTCCCAGTAGCAGCAGGAGTTGTGCCCCAACACTCTTTTCTTGCAAAGCCTGTGTGGCCCAAGGACAGCTTTTTTTTTTTCTTTTTGGAAGGTGCTAGAAGCCAAGAGAAAGCTCTCTGTGTGGGCTGTGGACGATGTGGATGGGCAGGGGTGAAGGGGAAGGGCTGAGGGCATGCAGGGCTGGGTGCATCCAGTGGTGTCATTGGAAGCCGCTGCCATACACCTCTGTGTGTGGTAGCCTCTGTGTTCTAGAAGTGTCTGCAGGATTAGTCAGCCGTTTGAGGAAGAGGTGTTTTTGGGGTGGATTTCCCTGCGCCGGTTAGATGGCAGAACATGACGGTTCAGATTCACTGTTGAACATGACACGATGGCGGGAGCCCAGGGGGCCTGCCGGGGGTTCACAGGCTGCACATAGAGGTTCCCTGCACCCTGGGCTCAGATGGATTCTGCTGCCACTCATGCGCCACCCATAAGGAGGTCTGGGTGGCACATGGGTCTCACTCAAGTCTGGCCAGCTATTTTTAGTGCTGGGAAACTCATGAAGACTATTAACTCCGGCTTGAGCTAAACAGAATCCACAAACCCTCTACATGAGCATTTTCTAAAGTATATTCTGCTAAATACCAATTCAGTGGAATTAGGGTGGGCAGGGGATGTTTGTGTGGGTCAGGGAGGAGTGAGGAGCAGATGGAACAATTCCATGATGAAGTAAATTGGGAAACTGTGGGTTGAATGGACCTGTTTGCTGCAGGACTTTTCAGGACCTTTATCACACTAACATGCATTGTGACTTTCTAAGAGAGAGCTATTATATTCTGTGTTACTATTATTTATTTAGTGATAGAGAAAGTGTTTTCCCAAACACACTTTGGGAAATAGAGTCTTACTTGAATGAAGATCCATCCTGATGATTTTCAAAGTCACCAATACCAAAAGGCTTAAAATCTAAACATCTCTCAAGTAAACCCAAAATAGTTTAATATTTATATTGTTATAAGCTCCTTCTCAAAGAGTGTTGAAATTTTAATTGATTTTATATATCCTTTCTATTTTATTAAAAAAAAAAGAAAAAGAACCCCAATTTGTATCAGTGTAACTCTACTTGGGAGCCTGGACACATATTTACTCTTTTGACAACCCTGAATGATAGGCATCCCAGTTGATAGATGGAGACACTAAAGCTCAGAGAGCTTTGATCATTGGCTCAAGGTCTCACAGCTGGTAACAAAGATGCAGGCTTGAGTTTGCCCAGCTCCAAAGGCTGTGTTCTTTTCTTTCAGCAGGCGGAGGAAGGTCAGGCATACCTTGTTTGGAGTCTGTCTTGCCCACAAAAATATAAATACTTCCCCTGAGGGCAGGGACTTTGTTTTGTTCACTACTATATCTGCAGTTCCTAGCACATGGTAGGTGCTTTGAAAATATTTACTGAAGGCAAGAATCATTGTCTTCTAAACTATGCAATAAATATGTATTAAATGTCTCCTCTAGGTCCCCAAGAAGGTGGGTCTGAGAAAGTACAGTTGAAATTACAAACTTGGTGAAGCCCGAATAACAAAGCTGGGTTATTTTAGGGACAGAGAAAAAGAAGTTAGTTCTGTGGGAGTGCTTGAGTGTTGCCTCTGAATCCTGACTTTTTTTAAATCTAAAAGGAAGGAAAGAATATTAATCACATAACTCTAGGGAAATAATTAAAACGGTACAGTGGGGATGAAATGAAAAGTAAGCCTCCCTCTCCACCTCCATTGCTAATCTTGTCCTTCACTTGCCTTTTTTGGGGGGTGGTGATGGTTTTGTCCATAACTCAAATAATATGCTTACATTTCTATTTCTTGACTCATCAATGTGAAGCAGTAGCTATTGACTCCCCACAATGATAGATGAGGCGTCGATCTTCCCCAACTTTTTCCTGCCAATTTTTGTTGTATTTTTATTCTTCTATTTATTTCCTCTATGATTTAAAACAATGTGCCCAAATTATTGTTCCTCGAGTCATTAACTTAGTATCTCCTGTTTCTCCACCGTACAGCAGGAGGAAGTGAGCACCACACGGCCCCAGTCCTCTTGCTACCAACGTTGGTCAGTGTTAACTTTGCATGGACATTGTCAAAGTTTAGAACATTTATATTCTATACTGTAACCATAATTAATCCTTTCATGCTTTGTTTTTATATAAGTCGATGCTGAAAATTGAAAATCAACACATGGTTTTAAGAATAGTCAAATGGACTCTTGCTGTATGCTATCAATTCTTAATAGAATAACTCATTTTCATTTATTTCATATCTGGAACATGTCTCTCATCCTGGAATTTCTAATTGCATGTGTCTATTTTCTGGTTGACATACATTCTTCATCATGTTACTAAGAATGTCCAACTTTTTTTTTTAAGAGACAGGGTCTCGCTTTGTCACTCAGGCTAGAGTACAGTGCTGTGATCATATCTCAGGAGCCTCGAACTCCTGTGATCTTCCTGTGTTATCCTCCCGAGTAGCTGGGACTACAGGCATGTGCCCCCATGCCCAGCTATCCAATTTCTTAATCATTCTATTTGAGAAATGGCCAATTTAGAACAGACTTCTTTCTAATTGTGTCATCCTGCACTTTTTTGGTGTACCTCTTAATTCCACTGTTAGCTGGATCCCATGTCTTTCTTTCTTAGGTTTAAGAGGCTGAATATACAAATGAACATGGCCAAACCATATAAAAAAACCAGAACTCTGAGTTATAAGTTGCAGCAATTAGCTCAGAAACCAACCCATTATCTATAGTAACCAGCTCAGGAAGCCAACTTACTATCTATAAGTTAGACTTGCAGTAGGTCAGGCCATTATCTCTAGCAATCAGCCAAGGAAGCCAAATAATAACCTCTGAAACAATAGGCCATAAACATCCAGGACTTGACTGATATCTGACAGTGTCCCTAATTTTTGTCCCTTCATCCAATTTGGGACCAGAGAGAGCCAAATATTCACCTCAAACCAGCCCCATGGATATGCCACTTCTAGTTAATCCACCTGTGGCTTCCCTGTGCCAATAGCCTCCAACCCAGGCACACCTGAAGCCTTCTCCTGTTACCACTATAAAGCTTTCCCATTTCTCTGCTTGTTTTTGAGTCTCTGGCAAGATGCGACAGAGGGTGGCTAACGCCCTTGGTATGTAGCATTCTCTAAGCTCTGAATCAATAGTCCTTGCTTGTTTTCATTCAGTTGGTGTTTGTTTATTTCCACAGATTCCTTTTTATTTGTTTGCTTTTTTGGAGTATATCCTTAGATAATTTTTTTTTTCAGGTAAAATTTCTGGGTCTTGGCAGGTCTGAAAAATCTTCATTTTGTCCTCTCTTTTGGCTGGCTTCTGGATTCAAAATAACTTTACTTGAAATTTTATAGGATGCTACTATCTTCTAGCACCCAGAGTTGTTGTTGAGGGGATTGTCAATCTTTTGTAGCTAAGCTGTTTCTTCTAATGGTTTTAGAAACTTCTCTTTACCCTGTTCTGAAATTGCATAAGGATATATCTAGGTCTTGATTTTTTGAGAATCATCCTGCTGAGTACTTGTTGGGCCTTTCCGCATAAAGATTTCAGAAGTATTTATTTGATTCTTTTCTCCCTTCCTTTTTCTTGGTTCTCTTTCTTTCTATACGTTTATGAGATGGATATTGGCTCTAATTAATCTTCCATGTCTCTCATTTTTTCCTTCATGTAACGTTTCCCTTTGTCTTTTTACTTTCCATGTTGGAGTATTTTCTTGTATTTCTTCTCCAACAGTTATGTCTTCATAGCACCTTATTCTCTATGGATGCAGTTTCTTCTCAAATCTCTTTGGGGTTACTAAATTGAATTATTCTAGAGTTCATTGTATTTCCTCTATTAGTTCTGTTTCTTCAGGGCTTGTTTTTTCCTTTGTCTGTTAGGGTCTGCTGGTCTGCTGATTGTCTGTGCATATTCATGAGTGGAGGACTAGGTTGATTAGCATAGATGTCTTGTATGTAGATTTCCTTGGGTATTACCTTTCCCCTGAAGGAGGGGGCTGAGTGCCCGTGGGTGGGCCATGTGTACCTGAAGGCTTCATTTTGGGGTGTGTGGGTGAGGAGCAGGAGGCAAAATTGGGATCATCCTACTTTGGGATGCCAATCCTACTGTGAAAGTCCTACTCATTTCCAGGAAGAACTCTCCACTTCTTCAGATTTTTCAGCTTCAGGTTGGAAAAATGCCGGGAAGTCTGATGCTTGGTGTCTTCTCACCTCAGTCAGTGACCTCCATGGCAGCTTCTCCTCCCACTCTAGGTCTCCAGCTGCTGATTTTGAGGTGGGGAGTGGTAAGGGAGGGGTCTTTTCCTTGATGGCTGTGGTCTCACTGCAGTCCTCTGTCACTGTTTGCCATCAGTGTGATTTAAGTCATCCTGTGACTTCTTTCTCCTTCCCCACCCTTCCTTCTGTTCTCAGTACTTTTATGAATCAATTCCCTTTTGGACTTTCAAAATTGTCATTTTCGTGGATTTTGAGCATGGTTTCCTTTGTCTACTCACCTTTGAATGGACTCAAATGAATTCTTTGGTTAGACTCAGAGTGGAAATAGTAGAACAAATATTCTATGATCAAAAGCAAATCAATTCATCTTGTATTCTTTGTTGCCACCCCAAAGCACCCTCGAAGCCACAAAGAGACAGAAAGGTGGGATAAAGAGGCAATGACAAGAAGGGCTGGATGTCCTTTTGCTCCTGACTGTGTCCAAGTGATTTGTGTAAGTGGCAGACCACAACAGAGCACAGCTGTGGCCCTGGGAGATTTGCTGGGCTCTGCCACATTCTCACTGCTCTGTGTGTGGTCAGGCAATATCATGCAGAGCTAGTGGAATTGGTTTCAAATGGCACCCAGAGTTCATTTCACTCTCTCTTAGATTCTTCCCCCAGCAGAAGCCAGAGTGGTGATAACATAGCTCTTGAATAACAAGATATATATGTTTCCCAGACAACTTAAAAATATACTTACAAACAACTTTGCAGAAAAAGGGGGAAAAGAACTCTGCAAAAAAGCTGGCTCAACCATTTTGTGAAGTGATTAGAAAAAGAAGACCCTGATGTTATTTCTTGTATATCGTGCACAGAATATGAGGAGAGAGTAGAAGTCATTGCCTGGTGTTTAGACTGGGATATTCCTCGGATTCTACCATGACAGAAGCTAAGGGACAGTGACACTAAGATGTCAGACAGTGTCTGCAGCTTGTTCTGGCAGGAGCCATCAATCCCCACACTGTGACAGAGCGTTGGTTCTGTGTGGCTACCACACCTTCTCTTGTAGTGAGCATAAGTACGTGCCAGGGTCACACAGCCAGCAAGAGGCAGAGCTGGGATTCGAACCTAGGACTCTCTGATCTCAGAGCTTGTGTTCTTTCTTTCAGTGTCCTGCCTCACATCGTTTGTCTAAAGAATTTAGCATCCAAAGGGCAAGAGTGACAGGCAGCTCAGCTATGAATATTGGTTGGAATAAATTGCGACGTGCCATTGAGGTTCAGGGGAGGGAGTGATCGGAGGGGCTAAACTGAGGCACAGGGAAGGCAGGGACTGAGCGTGTCCTGTCCACATTCCATCCCAGTCTCAGGGAGGCACAGACCTAGCCTAGCGCCAATGCTCAGCCAGTATTTGCTGTTGGGTGAATGAGCTGGAGCAGCCAGAACAATTGTGTGGAGAAGGCAGGATTTGAGCTGGGCTTTGAATGAGCAAAGGTCTGGGAGGGCAGGGTGGGCAGAAAGGACGTTCCTGAGGGCAGGCTAGAGCATGTCATGCAGGTGGGGGCGAAGAATGGGGCTGCAAATCTGTGGTAAACTTGAAGCAGCAGCAAACGCCAGATGATGGCAAACCCTAAGTATCAGTAACAGAGCCTGGAGAGAAAAGGATGAAGGCATCGATTAGTGAGAAAGTTGTGCTGTCTTTAAATATGCAGCCATGATGAAGATACTTTGATTTCTGAGATTCCTGAAAATGAATAAAATTAGCTAATCTAGTGAATTAATAATAATAGCTATTTTACTGGGTCCTCACCATGAGCCACTGATTTTGCTAAGTGCTTTGCATACATCACCTGAGTTAATCCTTACCTCGGTATGAGAGGGAGATGTCATTATCTACGTTTCTAGAAAGGAGGAAACAGAGGCTCCAAGGAACTCAGAGAGGTCAGGAAGTTTGCCCCAAGTCACACAGCTAGCAAGGACAGAGCAAGAAATGGAAGCCAGTTGTGTCTGCCTCTGAACTTCTCCTGATGGCCAGGTTTTACCGCCTCCCAGAACAGGTGCATTTGGCTCGTACTGCAAAAATGAGAGTTCTTGGGTGAACTGGAGGCACATCTCACTGCTGCGTCATCTGACAGGCAGAATTCAGCAGGTTTCTAGGAAGCGTGGGCTTGTGTTGCCGAGGGCCAGGTTGGCACAGTTTGATTGCTGCTGTGCGTTACAGCAGGATACCGAACTGATGCCCTCAAGGTCAATTCTAGCCACATTTCTCTGTGATTCTATTGCTGAAAAGCTTGGAAACAACCTCAAAGGAGTAAATAAGTGAGGGAACAAAGTATTTGCTCTTCCTTATTAAGCTTTGGCTGGGAATCTCTCTTTCATACTCCTCACATGCAAAATGCAGTTTGTGGGAGCAGATTAACATTTCAAACTGGTTCGTGCAATTAGACCGGAACACCTGGTTTTGCAATAACTCTCGTTTTCTGTGTGTGCCGAGGGGTTCTTGAAATTCCCATGCATTGGTGGATTATCGTAATGGCTGGTCACCAGCTGTTAGGTTGGCATGTTGCACGACAATTTATTGCAGCTCCCCACTGGTATTTGGCAGAGGCCCCAGAAGACTCAGGTAGCAGGTTAATGCTGACACCTTCTCTTCCTCCTGTCACACGGGGCCCAGGGTCCTCTTCAGTGATAAGTGGCTCAGGCTTAGGGGACGAGTGTCGGGAGCTATAGACCGTGGAGGTTAGCAAGGAGAACCCTTTGTGCCTCAGCATCTGGGCTGATCAATCAAAGCTGAAGGTGTGGGCAGGGGGCAATTTGAGCGAGGGAGGTTGAGGGATGCATCATCCGTGAATCCGTGAATCCGTGAATCTGTACTCTGCTTTGTGAAGCCCTGGGGCACACATCGTCATTTGTAGGTTTTATACCAACGTTATTGACTGAGAGAAAGAGCAAGTTTTGGAATCTTGTTTAATAGCAATACACTCCACCAAAACAAAAACAAAAATCTAGGCTACAGACAGAAAGATACAGCAGACATTTATCATTTTTCCTCTGCTTTGTACTGATTGCGTGTAATATTGCTGGGATGCAGGGCGCTGCCTCTGTCTTCCAAAGCCAACATGGGGAGATTTTCCCTTGCCTGGTCTCCTGACTTCACGACACAGGCATGTGACTTGGGCTGAGTCAATCCGACACTCGGCCCAGGACTTTGAATGTGACACCAAGGCTTCGAAGATGAAAGTAAAAAGGTGAAAGGAAGGATAATTGGAATTCATTCGTGAGAGCCACTGCAGCGTCCGGCCATGGAGGTGTCCTGACAAATTGCTTTACTAAAGTATGGCTGTAGCATTTGCTCCAGAAGCTTGGCTTGTGGGCACTTTCTAAGACTGGAGATCAGTTTTAGAAGACAATTGTTGAGTCTAAGAGAGCCTAGAGTCATTCCATGGTCATCATCAGTCACTGTTGCTTGCAATTGTCAAATAAAAAGCAAATCTAGACTTAGAAGGGATTTTATTTGAAGGATTCTTGCAAAGGGTGGAGTAGGAAAGAATTATTACAATAGGGAGAATGCTCTAACCATAATACAGTTGTTTCCCTTCTTAGTGGGGGATATGTTCCAAGCTCCCCAGTGGATACCTGAAACCGCGGGTATACCACACCCTATATACGTTTTTCCTATACACACATATCTTATGATAAAGTTTAATTTAGCTTTTCCTATACACATATATCTGTGATAAAGTTTAATTTATAAATTAGGCACAGTAAGAGATTAACAAATAATAAAATAGGACAATTATAACAATATGCTGTAATCAAAGTTAAGTGAATGTGGTCTCTCTCTCAAAGCATCTTACTGTGTTGAGTTCACCTATTTTTGGACCATGGTTGACCCTGGGTAACTGAAACTCCAGAAAGCAAAACCACAGATAAGAGGGGAACTAATGTACCTGCAAGTGTCTTGAAAGTTAGGCAAAAAGAGTTTTTTTCTTTTATAGAGAGGGGTAAACTAGGCTAGAAAGAGTGAGTGTGAGGAAGAGGGATGAGAGGATCAGGACAGTAGCTCAGAGAACATTCCATCCTCAGGCCAGTCTGTGCTTGGGCTGGGCTGGCTGCTGACTCAGGTGGGCCACAGTTCGGGGACCTGGGGGAAGGAGGGGAACTTAACTAACATTTTGTTAACAAGCATTTTGTTCTCATTGTTCCTGTTGAACTGTTAGGGACAAAAGAGTTCAGCTGATCATTTATGAGGCAAAGAATGGGAATTTGGAGGGTCTAGTGTCTGGCCTTGGTATAGATAAACAAGGGGGCGTTTGTGAGTGTTCAGTGAGTCCCGTGGGAAGGGTGGCCCTTTGTAGCACACCATTCCTGAGAACACAAAAGGGTCAGAGGACTTTTTAACCTTTGATGTTTTCCAGGAGCGCGAGGCTCAGGTAAAATTCAGCACTGCTGCAACAGTCCTGGCTGAGAAGAAGGAAACATGTTTAGGAAGCCTCTACTACTGCCAGGTACCCTTCTGTACTTGATCTCAACGACCAGCCATGGAGGCAGGTTATTATTATTACCGCCCTTGTACAGATAGGTGCAGTGTGGAGCAGAGGCCGAGAAGCCTCTGAGGCACTAACCCTGTAGAGGCTGATCTGAGACAGGAACCCCGGTTTCTCAGTTTCCAGGTCTCTCCATGTGCCCCTTGTTACCACATTGCCTCTGCCCCTGGCCTCAGTCAGTGACTTACTTGGTTTATTTTTAAGACACTGGCACAGTTATTTGATATTGTAAATCATCGATAAGTATTTGTGGAATTTTTCATGATGATGATGTTACATCAATATCCAACAGAATACGAAAATGACGATCAATTACAGTTTCGATTTTCTAGACTGAAATTTCACTCTATAATTTCTATGCAGTCATCAGCACCTACCCTGGTTAGCAGGCTGGTCTTCTAAGGCAAAAGGACTACATTAGCCCAGCTGTCGAGCCCTGCCCGCCCCCAGCATTGCAATCAATGCTGCTGCAAGCCTTCTCCACCAATATGACAATTCTTCCCAAGAAATGAAAGACAAATGTAATCTTACACCTTTCTCTTTGTGTGTGTTCAGATTCTCTACAAAAATGAAAACAATAGAGATGAAGTATTTTGTATAACATCAGGATGGAATCCAAAACTGAGGCTTTATTTTGGCCTTGAGAAAGCCATACCTCTGGGAAGGCTCTGGTCACACATGACTGACTGTTCAAGAGGCATCTTCTTGGAACAGGGGGTGAAACTGGGATACTGCAGATAGGCAGTGGAAAGACTTGGGGTTCTGTCCTCCAGACAGCATGGATCCTTGGGATGCCTCAAGGCTGAGGGTTAGTGCCTGGGCTGCTTCCTTCCTCCAGCTCTGCTGCTCCTAGGCTGCCCAGGGAAGACACTTGACCACTCCTCCTACTCATACGGGCCCGCTCTTCTGGTGTCCATGGGGACGGCTGTCTTGCTCTTCCATTTTATACTTACACCCCAATGTCCTGAGCCTGTATTGAGACCTCAGAACCAGAACCTAGTGCCTCTCAGGGTGGTGACCAGCAAAACCCCTGCTGTGGTCATGACTATGGGCTTAGGTTTCAGAGGCAGATGATTGTAGGTTTTGTTCCAGCTCTTCCATTGGCTTGCTGTGCAGCTTGGATAAAGTCGATGCAGCTCTCTGTGCCTTAGTCTCCTCATCTGCTGAAGGTGGGGATGATAACATCCCCATCACTGGGTGGTTGCAAGGGTTAAATGAAATAAAACAAGTTGAGTATGTAGCATACAACAAGCATTTAATAAATGTTAGATGATGATGATGATGATGATAATGATAATGGTGACAATGTTGGTAAACCAAATACATTAATCTGTGATAATGGGAAAGAAGAAGAGATCTGCTGGATTCTTTGACTCTGTGATTTTTTTCTTCCTGGCAACAACTGTTTCAAATTTATTCCTTTTATACATACACTTGAACATAGAAAACATGGTAAAATTTTTTTTTAGAATATCTAATATTTTTTTAGAATATCTAAATATTTGAATATTTCAAAATATTAATTAATTTATTTAATTCAAAATAATATTAATTAAAATATTACAAGTGTTTTTGTTACATGGATATCTTGTGTAATGCTTGAGTCAGGGCTTTTGGTGTGCCCGTCACTAGAACAGTGCTCACTGTCCCCACTAGGTGAGTTTTTTATCCCACACCCACCTTCCCTGTCTCCCCTCTTCTTGGTTTCTCATGTCCTTTATATTGCTTTGTGCCCATGTGGGCCCATCTATTAGCTTCCACTTATTAGGGAGAACATGTGGCATTTGATTTTCCCTTCCTGAGAATTCTTACTTAAGATAACGATCTCCAGTTCCATCCATGTTGCTGCAAATATCATTATTTCATTCCATTTTATGGCTGAGTTAAGTACTCCATGGTATGTATACCACATTTTCTTTATCCATTCATGAACTGAAGGGCACCTTAGGTTGATTCCACATCTTTGCAATTGTGAATTGTGTTGCAATAAACATTTAAGTGCAGGTATCTTTTTAACAAGGTGACTTTATTTCCTTTGAGTAGATACCCAGCAGTGAGATTGCTGGATTGAATGGTAGGTCTACATTTATTTCTTTGAGGAATCTCCATACTGTTTTCGATAGAAGTTGTACTAATTGCAGTCTCACCAACAGTGTATAAGCATTCCTTTCTCTCTGCATCTATACCAGCATCTATTGTTTTTTGAATTAATAACAATGGCCATTCTGATAGGGGTAAGGTGGTATCTCATGGTAGTTTTAATTTACATTTCCCTGATAATTAGTGATGTTGAGCATTTCTTCATATGTTTGTTTTGGCCATTTGTCTATCTTCTTTTGAAAAACTTATGTTCATGTCTTTTGCCCACTTTTTGATTTTTTTTTTTCTTGTTGATTTGTTTGAGTTCTGTGTAGATTCTGGATATCAGTTGGTTGTTGGATGTATAATTTGTGAATATTTTCTCTCCTTCCATAGGTTGTCTATTTGCTTGTTGATTATTTGCTATACAGAAACTTTTTAATTTTATTAAGTCCCATTTATTTATTTTTATTGTTGCTATATTTGCCTCTGGGGTCTTAGTCATAAATTCTTTGCCTAGGCTGATGTCTAAAAGAGTTTTTCCTACATTTTCTTCTAGAATTTTTATGGTTTCATGCCTTACATTTAAGTCTTTAATACATCTTGAATTAATTCTTGTATATGGTGAGAGATAGAGGTCCTGTTCATTTTTCTGCGTGTGGCTATCCAATTTTCCCAGCACCATTTATTGAATAGGGCTTCCTTCTCCCACTGTATGTTGTTGTCTGCTTTGTCAAAGGTCAGTTGGTTTCAGGTAGATGTTTTTTTTTTTTTATTTCAGCATATTATGGGGGTACAGATATTTAAGTTACATATGTTGCCCTTACTCCCCCAGGTGGATGGTTTTATGTTTGGGTTTTCTATTCTGTTCCATTGGTC
Organism: Avahi laniger; assembly: GCA_963575035.1. Lineage (NCBI taxonomy): Eukaryota > Metazoa > Chordata > Mammalia > Primates > Indriidae > Avahi > Avahi laniger. The sequence continues at coordinate 37,363 of CAUYSK010125516.1, forward strand.
TATGTCTCTACTTTTATACCAGTACCATGCTGTTTTGGTTACTATAATCTTGTAGTATAATTTGAAGTCAGGTAATGTGATGCTTCCAGATTTGTTCTTTTTATGTAAGGTTTCTATTCAGGCTCTTTTTTGGTTCCAATGAAGCTTAGGATTATTTTTTCTAGATCTGTGAACTATAATGCTGGTATTTTGATGGGGACTGCATTTTTTTGAGTCAGTAAATCACTGTGGGCCGTATGGACATTTTAACAATGTTCATTCTAGCAATCCATGAGCAGGAGAGGTTTTTCCATTTGTGTCATTTGTGATTTCTTTCATCAGTGTTTTGTAGTTCTCCTTATAGGAGTCTTTAACCTCCTTTGTTAAGTATATTCCTTGGTATTTTATTTTCTTTGTAGCTATTTTGCATGGTATTGTGTTCTTGATTTGACTCTTCATTTGACTGTTATTAGTATATAGAAATGCTACTGATTGGGTACATTGATTTTGTAACCTGAAACTTTGCTGAATTTATTTATCAATTCCAGGAATCTTTTGGTGGAGTCTTTAGGGTTTTCTAGGTACGAGATCATATCATCAGCAAACAGGGATAGTTTGACCTCCTCTTTCCAGATCTGGATGCTCTTATTTCTTTCCCTTGCCTGATTGGTCTGGCTAGGACTTCCAAAACTATGTTGAATAGAAGTGGTATGCACCCCTGTTTTATTCTGTTTCTTAAGGGAAATGCTTTCAACTTTTTCCCATTCAGTATGATATTGGCTATGGGTTTGTCATATATGACCTTTATGATTTTGAGGTATGTTCCATCTCTGCCTAGTTTGTTGAGGGTTTTTATCATGAAAAGGTGCTGGATTTTATTGAATGCTTTTTCTACATCTGTTGAGATGATCATGTAATCTTTGTTTTTGTTTCTGTTTATTTGGTGAATCACATTTATTGATTTTGTTTATGTTAAACCGTTCTTGTATCCCTGGGATGAAACCCGCTTGATCATGGTGAATTATCTTTTTGATGTACTGTTGAATTAGGTTTGCTAGTATTTTTTGAGGATTTTTAAATCTATGTTCATAAGGGATATTGGTCTGTAGTTTTCTTTTCTTTCTTTCTTTCCTTCCTCCTTCCTTCCTTTTCTTTCTTTCTTGTCTTTCTTACAACAGAGTCTCTCACTCCATTGTCTTGGGTAGAGTGCAGTGGCATTATGGTAGCTCACTGCATCTTCAAACTACTGGGGTCAAGCGATCCTCCAGCCCTCTGAGTAGCTGGGACTACAGGTACATGCCATGACACTCCGCTAATTTTTCTATTTTCAGTAGAGGACACAACTTTGCAATGGCCACAAGATCTTACTGTCTCTCAATGCTCAGTTTCACCTTTAATGTGTCGCTTCCCCCTGCTGGTCTCCCCAACCTACCGTTGGCCAGGAAGGACTCAATTTACAATTTGACTAACCTTTCCTTAGCACAAGGTCTTGCTGCCTTATCTCAGGAGGCAGCAAGGTAGACAGGAAAATACCTGTATTTTGGCACAAAAAAATAGGTGGATTTAAATCCCAACTCTGCCACCTCCTGTCTGAATGGCTTTAGGCATGCTTAATATTTTTAGGTAAGATACTTAATCCCTTTGAACCAGTTTTCCCTTTTATAAAATAGGAATAATACTAGTAATTTACCTAATCCAGGCTTATTGTGAGAATTCAATGAGATAAGAGGTATATAATTCCTGGCATATTGTAGCAGCCCTAGTCAATATTAGTTTTCTTTCTTGGTTAAAAAGATACAAAGTCATTTAGGTTTTTCTTGTTCCCTTCTCTGCAAAAAGTAGTTAAGAGTGATGGGTGGGATGTAAGGTGTGATGTAGGGAAAAGCACTGATGCTGACAGTGGGCTTTGGAAGAAGAAGGCTGTGGGGAACATTTTGGGGTTGGGTTGGAGGTCTCCAGTCCCACTGTGTGCTCCCAGGGCTGATCCTGAAGTGGCTCCCTGTCCTAGTTTGGGGATTTGGTTGTGCACATTCACATCCACACATTCCCTGACAGGTCTTGCTTTCCAAGATCCTGCCCTACAGCCTTCAGCTCTGCCTTCTGCCTGATCCTTGCTCAGATTGTTCCAGAGGGCTCAGAGTCATCCATGTAGCAACACATCTTAATTTGGTGTTGGAAGCGAGTGGAGGGCCCGGAGCTCCTGATGCCTGCTATTTCCAGGGAGGCAGTTAGAGGCCTGTGGGGAGCAAGTTTGGACGCTGGCTTATTACTTTTCCTGTTTTAGCCAGCCAGGCAGTTAAATTAATGAATGTCTATCATGTGGAAAGTACTGCACCGGAGGCTGCAGGGAGGGATGCCTGTCTCCCTTGCCAAAGGGCTTATAGACTGTCTCAGGAAGTTAGGACGCCTGCTGGGAAAACCATAACATAGAACTCACATTCCTGAATGTATTTTATGGACTAGTTCTCCACAGGAAGTGGAAGCTGAGCTGGGGCTGGGGGTGGAGGTGCTTTTAGGGTTGGATGAGCCTCACCAGGAAAGCTTTTCCAGGGAAAATTAATTTGGGCAGGGTTTGGAGCCACCCAGGGACACGGAATGTTGGAGAGGAGGGGACCAGGGCATTGCAGAAGGGACAAATGCATTTGCAAAGATGCAGAAGCAAGGCCCGTACAACAGATGATGAGTCCTTTGGTGTGGCTGGATCAGGGCATCTTCAAGGCAATGAAAGTGATACGTCTGTGGACTTGTTAGGGAAGAATGCCAGGCAGGGGCGGGGAGCTGTGAGAGCAAGTTTAGCGGCAGGTGATCAGAACATTCATGTACATCTTCCGGCAGGGCAAATCTTTACAGGGGCTTGAGATAAATTACCCTCTATCCTGTGTAGGTTTGTGATGCATATGTGTTTGGTTTGGTTTATTATATGTTTATTTGGGTGGATTAGAGACATAGATGGAGATAATGGGGCAGATAAAACCACCTGTCTCCTTCTCTCTGCCCCAAAGCCACCCTTTGGCCCCCCGTGTAGCAGAAAGCATCAGGCTTCTCTCTCCCACTCACATCTAATCCTTTCTGTTTATATGCGTCACTCTGCAGCCCACCTTCTTTTGTACCTTAGAGCACAGGGTGGGTGGCAGGTTACCTTTAAGAGACTAATTCAGATTGAATTAGAACTTTCTATCCCTAATGCCAAATATTAGGAGAAAAAAATCCAATTGGCCCTCCAAGGCAGATGACCATCTCCAACCTAGGAAACCCTAACCGGGGAAGGGTGGCCATGTGGCACAGTATAACGGCTGGTTCTACCCTTTGGTGAGATGCACAGACACCCCAAAAAGTGGATTGGTAAGTGCCTATGAGGAAAAGTGAGAAGAGTTGGGCTGCCACTGTGAGGTTTGCCTGTGGTGTAGGGAAAAGGTGAGGGGCAGAGTCAGGGGGTTTGGGTTCAAGTCCTGACTCTAAACATCTGTGTGACCTTGGGCACAGTCCTCCTCCTCTGAGCCTTCATTTTCTCCTCTGTACGTGAAGGTTTGGACTGACGGATTCCTCACAGCTTTGAAAGTGTCTTTCTCTTACCCATGTCTGAGATGATGAGGGCTGGTCTGAGGTGAGGACAATGGGAACGCAGTGGATGTGAGAAAAATATATGGGGATGATTGGCAGAAGTTGGTGAAGGACTCCTTGTGGGTACAAAGTAGCTAGAGGATTCAAAAGGCCTCAGAAGCTTGAGGATGATGATACCCTCCATGGTGATAATCCCTGCAGGAAAGAAGGCCCAGTTGCAGATAGAAGGATGGTGGGCCCAGTGTTGGATGGGGGGACATCCAATTAGAGAGACCTAATGACGACCAGAGATGGTCACTGATCTTAAAGGCCTGGGGTCAGAATCAGAAAGGTGGGTTTGAGAGTCATTTTCATGGGTGTGGTATCTGAAACCAGGGGAGAGACTAAGCAGAAAAGGCAACAGGTGAGGCTCATTCAAAAAACAATAGTGAGGCAATGAAGGCAAGAGAAAAATAGGGTAGTAACTTGAGAGACCAAGGGAGTCAGTGGATTCAGGAGTTTTCTCTTCCTTCTTACCTCCTTCCCTCTTTCATTCTTTCCTTCTCTCTCCTCTTTACCTTTCACATTTCAGAATGAGAAAAATCTCAGTTGTGACCCTAAAAGAGATCTCAGAAGCACAGGGTGCGCTGGACCCTCTGCCACTACCCTCCTGATGATCTTGAGAGTTGCTATGGTTTGAATGTTTGTGTTCCCCCTAAATTTATATGTTAAAACCTAATCTCCAATGTGATGGTGTTTGGAGATGGAGCCTTCAGGAGGTGTAAGATCATAAATGGGACTAGTGCTCTTATAAAGGAGCCCCCCAAGAGCTCCCTCACCCCTTCCACCATGTGCGGATACATGGAGAAAGCACCATCCGTGAATCAGGAAGTGAGCCCTCACCAGACCGCAAATCTGTGGTGTCTTGATCTTGGACTTCCCAGCCCCTAGAACTCTGAGGAATAAATGTTGTTGTTTATAAGCCACCCAGTTTATAGTGTTTTGTTATAGCAGCCCCAGAGGACTAAGGCAATGGTCCAGTGGGGAAATTTGGTAAATGGTGGGCTGTTCAGGGGATGGATTTTTTTCTATAGTTCTTAGCCTCAGATCACTAAGACTGGGAGACTGAAAAATGTCCAGGAGATTCAAAGGGTGTCCCAGCTATCAGTGGTTCATTTTCTTAGGCATCATTCACCAAAGGGTCTCAATGAAGACTATGGACAGTGTCACCTGTGAGTGGGCAACAGTGACCTCCACAGGAACAGAGGGAGAGAAGTGCCTGGGCCATGTCCTCAAGCTGTGGGGCAGGCAGGTTTGTGGTCCTTGCAGGCTCTCCTAGTCCTTGTCCCCAGCTGCCACCCCTATCAGGTGCAAAGAGCCACCTTGACCCCTGGACCTGCAGTACTTCAGTGTGTGCAAGTCAAGAGACTGGGGCCGTCAGTTGTTGGTGGGATCAGGGTCTTTAAACTCACATCCTTAGAGTGACTAACAAGTGCTGGATACTCTCATGGACTGTCACCTCACAATGTTTTCAGCTTCCCTTGTGGCCAAACTTCCCCAAAAGTTTTGGGGAGCCGCACAGAACCTGTGTGTCTCTAGGAGAGCTTATCAGAGCATTTTGTTCATTTTGCATCTTGTTTGATTCGATCTCGCTGATCTGTCTCAAGCAACGGTTTTCAAAATACAGGACCTCCTCTTGCCTGAAATTCCCTTCTCCTAAAACGTCTGTGCCTTCGGCAGTGAGCCTGCAGGCTGTCTGTCTTGGTTGGCAGAGCTGCCGCAGGCTGCTGTTAATGATGAGTCTCTCTTGGCTGGGGTGGAGGTCCCAGGGCTCTCCTGTCCTGGAGTGAGCCTGGACAGGAACTTGAGGGGTTTAAGCTATTCTAAGTTGACCTGGCCCTTGGATCAATCTGCCCTTCATATCCCCTTAAGAGTGGGCTTTATGGAGGCTGGAATGAATTCTGCATGGGAGGCAGGGCAAGCGCCAGCTGCCAGGCTGCTGCATCAGGCAGACCTCTGCCCACAGCAGGGTGAACACTCCTGCCAACCAAAGCCTCTTGGACTTCTTTCTTGGCCTGTGTTCAAGCCAAGACTGGGTTTATAGTTGGCAGGAGCACCCCATGGGTTCCCTTACTCAGAACGCACCAAGCCTGATCTGTTATCCTAGGCTCTGCTGTGGAGACGGTAAGAGGCTGGTTGGCTTTGAGGTGACCTGAGTCCCTGTAGCTGTGTTGACTTCTGCTAGAAGAGCCCAGAAACTCAGAGGTGGAGGCGAGTCTTCTTGGAGGCTGAAAGCCTGAACCCAGCTCCCTGGGAGCACCCATAGCTGGGCAGGAAGCAGGAGTGAAATGCCCTCCAGCACAGAGCACCTTCACGTGAGGTCACAGACACAGGGACTTTTCAAAAACAACCGTGTTCCTGCCAGTCCTCATGTTTATCCACTCACAGGATTGATTTTCTAATGAAATCCTCCTACTGCATGATTTAGGTTCATTTATATAAATTATACAGTGATTTATTTAATGACCTACTTGGAGCACTATAAATTCTACAGCATCCATGCAATTTATTATTTAAACCCCGTATAAATCATGCAAGATGAGGAGACAGAATTATGTGTAAGGAACATGGGCTTAGTTCATACTGCCTTATAGAAGCCCAAAGTAGGCTTTGTTTTATATGGAAAGCAAAGAGGTACATGAATACATCAGCTATTTTTGAAAGGAGGAGACACAACCAACCTTTGTTTCTTTGCTCAAACAGTGCGGTCCCATATGGGATTCACTGCTGCTCAGCCTTCAGACTGTAGGATGACCGTGTACAGCCTGACCTGCTATTGGAAGGGACCCTTGGGCTCTGTTTGGCCACTGACCATGCAGTTGGTTCTCTGACATTTCAGAGCTTTGAGAAGTGAGCTATGCTTCATGCAGAAGTGACAGAATTTGCCTTCAAGCTCTTGTCTAAGCCCTAGCACCTCTGCTTAAAAAATACCCTCTCTTCTGTGAAACCACAAAGCCCTTCATCTTCCTTAGTTGGTAAATTCCTTCTCCGTATTTCCCTGCAGGCAGTGTGGGCAATGGAAACCTAAGGCTATTTATAAGGAGGCCCATATTTTCTTTATCCCTCCCTAAATCTAGGGACGTTGTGCCCATGACTTAGAAGTACAACTTGCAGGGTGACTGTTGATGTGGAAGGTTCATCATTCATTCACTCACTCATTCACTCATCCATTGCACAAGGATTTATTGATTTCAGAAACTCTCTGCATGTGTCTGTGGGTGAGGAGATACCAAGAATGAGCTACTATGCGTAGTGGTTAAGGCAATCTTGAAATCAGCCAGCACTAGAGCCAAACAGTCTTGGAATCAGACAGCTTCCCCAGCACCTAGCAAAGTTCTTAACGCCCAGTCTGAGTCTCAGGCTTCTCAACTGTAAAATGGGGTAATAACAGTCTCTACCATCAGAGGTCACTTAGAGAAATAAGTGAGAGAATGCATACAAAGTATCAAGAACAGGGCTTGGCATATAATAAAGACCCAAAAATGTTAGTTATTATTTGACATGAATTCTGCCCTCATCAACTGTAAAATATAGAAGATGACATAAAAATTGTCTATAACCAGTGCTGATATAAGGTAGAAGAGATAAGTACCACTAAGAAAGGGACATGGCTGGGCACGGTGGCTCACGCCTGTAATCCTAGCACTCTGGGAGGCCGAGGCGGGCAGATTGTTTGAGCTCAGGAGTTCAAGACCAGCCTGAGCAAGAGTGAGACCTCGTCTCTTACCAAAAATAGAAAGAAATTAATTGGACAGCTAAAAATATATAGAAAAAATTAGCCGGGCATGGTGGCGCATGCCTGTAGTCCCAGCTACTCGGGAGGCTGAGGCAGGAGGATCGCTTGAGCCCAGGAGTCTGAGGTTGCTGTG